>NIPM01000560.1:0-87160 GCA_002738285.1 Holacanthella duospinosa
TCTCGAAAAAAGAAAATGTAATAGATAAAATTAAAGAACTGTTGGCCCAAACTAGAACATAGTGTTACCCCGAACTTTCAATGCGGCTAAATTGTAGTAAAACAATAGTATTTCGATATTTAACAGAAGATTTACAAATGAAAAAATACCAAGTAAATGGGTACCTCATTTTCTCACGGATGAACAAAGAGAACATAGAGTGTTAGCATGTAAAAATAATATGCAACTCTTATCGAGACAAAATAACTTAATTAATCGAACTTTGGCAATAGATGAAACTTGGGTGTCTTTATACATACAACCCCAACGTGACCAGTTTCGATCTTGGAGAAATAAGAGTGAAGATCCATCTTATTTTGTACTTAAATCAAAATATGAAAGAAAGAGAATGCTAATATTAGCAATGGATTTTCAAGTTGTTGCTTATTGGAAGCTCTGTGCTCCTAAAGTGACAGTAATTGCAGAAGTCTATAAAAACTTCCTAATCGAATTATTAGACAAATGGTTACCTGATAAGAAATTCAAGGTATCTATAATATTACATGATAATACTAAGACGCATAAATCAAATCTTATAAAGCAGTATTTTATTGATGAAAATATTCGAGTTTCGGATCATCCACCCTATAGCCCATCTGATTTCAATTGTTTTGGGCAACTAAAGAGGAAGTTAAAGGAAAAAATTTACGACGATTGGAATGAACTAGAAATTCAGCTAGAAAGTGCAATTCAGGAGCTTAATGCTAAAGGTTTTATGAATGCTATCCTGAAGTTACCCGAAAGAAGGAGAAGTGTAATAGATGCAGAAGGTTCGTATCTATAAATATACTAATTTTCAACATTATATCTTTTATAGTAAATTTTTTATTTAAATTTTCTCGAATGCCTCTTTGCTCGGAACGTCCTAATATTTACTTAACCTCTTTTATGTGCAATTAATGATCTACCAACAAAACCTTCTTTTCCAGTCTCATTTTCATCCTAATGTCATGATAAAAACAGGTTGAGTGATGTCATGATCTAGTTATTAAGCCGTCCCATATGTATTTGATCACTTTATAAGGCAAAATTTGGTTAATCATATCTAGAATGATAAAGTTCCTTTTTAGTAAATTTTATGTACTTTAAATTGATACACTTTACCTTTATAAAATTGATTTTTACATTTTTTTTACATTTTGAGAATGAATTATGAGAAAATAGTAATTAAAGAAATCATCCGCCACTATTGGGAAAAAGGGTTAAGTGCACGCCAAGCAGCGAAGGAAATCAATGACATAAAGGCCAAAGGACTATCTGCATTACTACAGCGATAAATTGGTTTTGCCGTTTCAATGAAGGTGCAATTTCCTCGAAGATAAACAGAAGTCTGAACGACTATCTCGGTAAATAGTGAAGAATTGAGAGCTCTTATAGAGAAAGAACACATATCCAGTACTCGAATATCATCAGAATAGCTCGGATCTTCCAAATCCACAATACACCGACATTCGCATAAGCTTGGGTTTTCAAAAAAACGTCCTCGAGAAATCCCACACGACTTGACAGAAATTCAAGCGCAAAAGAGGGTAAAGATCTGAAAACAATTGCTCTCAAATCCTAAAAATGACCGCTTATGGAAACGAATCGTAACCGGAGATGAAAAATGGATCTTTTTTCAAACTCCTGACAAAAGGAGTAGTTAAGTCCAGTAGGACTAGACAGCAGAACTAGTCGCTAAACAAGGAAGGTTCGACTACAAGGTCATGCTATGTATCTGGTGGAATTTTGAGGGCCCAGTGTACTGAGAGTTTGTTCCAGATGGTCGTGCTGTAAACAGAGACATCTATTCTGAGCAGCTTGATGGAGTATACGAAGTTCTGAAAATTCGTTACCCTGCATTAATCAATAGAAAACGTGCACTTCTACTGCACGACAATGCTCTATCGCACAAATGCATAAAAGTGCAAAATAAATTAGAATAGCTGGAAGGGATAGAAGTTTTGCCCCACCATACATATAGTCCTGATATTGCACCATCCGATTTCCACTTATTCCGATCTATGGTCCATTTTCTGCAGGGAATGGAGTTTGATAGTGTACAACAGGTAGATAATGATGTGCGTGCCTTTTTGTAATCCAAAACACGTGCTGGTACAAAAAAGGAATCGAAAATTTAGTAAATAGGTGGACTAAAACCGTATCTAGCGACGGTATTTATTTTGAAGAATGATTATTGCTTTTTTTAGTTTTTTGCTCATTTTTGATTTTTGTTGATCAGAAACATATGGGGCAACCTAATAAAGGGTGTGCAAAAAAATCCGACAAATGAAAATTTAGGAAATAACAAAGATAAATGTTAATATTCCGGAGCTTATAAAATCCAGGAAAAATTTTTACTGAATAAAGTATGAGTAACAATGTGTTTTTAAAATTAAAAGAAAAAAGGCACCATATACAAGCTCTATATAAATCAGGGCACTCTATAAAAGAAATTTCTAAATATGGGACAAAATTTTTGAAACATAATTCTATTCTAATTAGTCGAGGAATTTTAGTTTCTTGAATGCATAAAATAGTAAATAAATTTATGTATTTATCAACTTTACTATCCATAAAATATCTCTTAGCTATATTTCTTGCCATTTTAGTTGCTTCCTCAACCTATTTTCACTATGATCACTAATATTCTAGAATTATAACCGAGGCTTCAAAAATTTTGTCCCATATGTGGGCGTAAGAAGAGATACCGTTAAAAGATAGAGAAATAGAAGATCCGTCGAAAATAAAAAAGGTTCTGGAAGACCAAAAAAACTTAGTAGCCATGATAAAAAGCAAATTTATGATATTTTTATCATAAATATGATGCTTCTGTAAGAAAAACTGCCAAGATTATAAACTCTGAGCCTCGAAACAAAAGAAGAAATAAAACGGTATGTCCGAGTACGATAGAAAATTATCTAAAGACTAAGGAATGGGGTAAAAAAGCTTACAAAAGTCCCAAAAAACAAAGATTAAGTGAAAAAACATAAAAGAACGACTAGAATTTGGTGAAGTATTAGATTCTAGTGGATATTTGACTGAAGGGAGGCTATGAAAAGAAAAGAGAGCTCACGTCCTTTTTTCTGATGAAACTTTTATTGAAATTGATACTTATAGTCAAAGAAAGAATAAGCTCTTAAGAACAGAAAATATTGAAGATGTTCCACCTACTTTATTACCAAAATATAACCTTAAAGTGCTAATTGCTGGGGCCATTTGTGCTAAAGGAAAATAAAAATTGATTTTTATACCTCAAGGGCAAAAAATCAATGGAGAATATTACCGAGAAAATATTTTGACGAATTATATTGATTTATTTGACCAAAGCTCTATTTTTCCAAAAAAATCTCTGCGGGTATTAATACAAGATTCCGCGACACCCCACACACAAAAAGAAACTATCGAAAAGGTAAAGGAAGGAGGTTTAGACCTTATCGGTGGAAAAAGATGGCCTGGAAATTCATCAGATTTAAATACAATAGAAAATTTGAGGAGAATCCTAAAAAATTCAATTTATTGTGAGCCTCTACCTAATACAATAGATGAAATAGAAGTCAAATTCCAATTTGCTTGGGATAATTATCCGATTGAAGAGTTGGAAAAATTAGTAGAGTAATTTAAAGACAGAGTAAAAAAAGGATGAAGGCTGATGGTGGTCATCTTTAACTATCTTTTTATTTATTTTAAATTTTTTGATCCAATTTTATATACTTTTTTGAATAACTTTAGTTATAGTCCGTTTCAAAAACATAAAAGATGGCAATATTCTTAATTTACATAAAAAATAAATGGTATTGATAAAAGTTATTTATCTATAAATAGTTTTTATGCTTAAAAAGGTTATTATTTGTAAACAATTATTTCTTTAAAAGTCAAATTTATGAAAATCACCGTCCCAAAAAGATAGAAGATGGTTTTAGATATCCAAATAAAATGAAGAAAATAAAAGCCAGTTTATTAAAAATTGTCCATTTTTGTTGTATATCTTTGAAACTCTTTTAGGGATTGAATGGTATAGATTTTATATTTGTATTTTTGGTATTAATTTCCATTCGGTTTGAATTGCTTGCTAAAGCTCTTCTATTTCATTATACTGTCTACCATTAGCGTAAACTCTCCTACTAACGATCGCCCAGAAATTTTCAATTATATTGACTTCTGGAGAGTATAATGGCCAAGGGAGAAGTCGTATTCCTTTGCTCTTAATCCAATTTGAAGTTGACGTGCTCTTGTGGATTGAAGCATTATCATGTTGAAATATCCATCTTCGACCTCCGATTTGAAGTCCAACAGGTTTTAAGTGATTTTTTAGGACTTCCTGGTAATCTAAAGAATTCATTTTTCCTACTCGTATAATATCGGTTTTGCTATGGTATCCCATAGCTGCACAGATCAATAAATTTCCGCCTCCAAAATTCCTAAAAAACAAGTCTTCTTATCATTGTCAATATGGTACCAATAATATTTATAACTATCAGGACCATCTAAATTGAACTTCTTTTCGTCAGAAAAGACGACTTTCTGCCAATTTTTGCCCATGTCAAGGTGGTTTTTGGCCCATTTTTCTCTGGCTATAAAATGCTCATCTTTTTAAGGAGGCGACTGATCCAATTTCATGTACTGTAGCTCATTACATTTGTTAAAGAACCTCTAAATTGTTGTTTTTGATGCATCCAATTTTAAAGAATCTTTTAGTTTTAATAAACTTGTTGGTGCTTTTTTAAATTCATCTATAGAGCTTTTTTCTCTTGGAGTAAGAGCTACAGATCTACCTGGTGATTTTTTGGTACCATAAATGCTTAGATTCTTTAAAAAATTGTCTATTACATTCCAAAACCTGTTCATTATTATTGATATATCATTTCTGTCTATCCCATATTCATAATAAGTTAGACTTCTTATCTTTTCTTCGGACAATCTTTTGTTATAATTGTTGTTTATCATAGTTTTTTTTGAATATTAAGAAATGATATATGTTTTATACTAATTAGTTACAAACATTTGAAATTTTACTATTTTTTATTATGCTTATTTATTTTTTATTTACAAATAATATGCCATCTATCTTTTTGGGACGGTGATTTTCATAAATTAGACTTTTAAAGAAATAATTGTTTACAAATAATAACCTTTTTAAGCATAAAAACTATTTAATTTATAATTGAAATATTTATAGATAAATAACTTTTATCAATACCATTTATTTTTCATGTAAATTAAGAATATTGCCATCTTTTATGTTTTTGAAACGGACTATAGAAAAATTTCTCAAAAATTATGCGCGATTAATTTTGCAAACCCCTTATTTCAAAAGGATTGACAGGTTTTTTACATTTCAAACTGTATTGATCTATAGACATCTTGAAGTTAATTAACAAAAATCTAGATTTGATTTAAAACTTTTAACATATATTACAATAATAAATAGAAGGCTAATAATCATTAAAGCATATTTTCGGTTTGTAAAATCAGCATTGTCTTGAAAATTGTCTGATTTTCAATATAAATAGGGGCGGAAAATGCGATAAAATTTGTAAAATGGAGCAACTATTAGAATACACTACTTTGAATCTCAAAGCGATGAACACGACACGAAACCCCGAGCTAACTTCCTTTCCCATCGACATCAAAGGATTGGAACCTAATATGGTTGCCGATTTCAAAGAACAATTAGAATGTACCCTATTGAGACAACGTAATTTAGAAGTGGAAATAAAGAAGTATAAATCGATATTAAAGAATTTTAACTTGAATAATTTAGATTATCAAGATAAATGTATTAGTTGTGATCAAAAATCTCTTATTAACTCGGATAATATAGACCTTGATACAACTACTCCCACTTTATTTCAATTCTTAACTGAATGTAGTAGTCTTGTACAAGCTGTTGAATTCGGTGACTTATCTAAGAGAGTGAGCTGTGAAGTGCCAGCAGGTCCTTTAACGAAATTGAAAATCAATATGAATTCCATGGCCTCTACGTTAGAGAACTTCACCGATCGAATCATTTATGTAGTTCAAAAGACGGGAGTGGAAGGGAAATTAGGTATTCAAGCCACAGAAGATAATATTGAAGGTAGATGGTTAGAATTAGTTAAAAATGTAAACTTAATGTCCTTTAATCATTCAGAACAAGTTAGAGATATTGCAGAAGTTAGTACTGCAGTCGCTAATGGCGATTTGAGCAAGAAAATCACCGTGGATGTGAAAGGTGAAACTTTAGTATTGAAAAATACCTTAAATACTATGGTGGATCAATTGAATTCGTTCGCTTCAGAGGTAACACGAGTAGCACATGAAGTGGGCACTGAGGGAAAGCTAGGTGTACAAGCTCAAGTGCAAGGAGTTGGTGGGACTTGGAAATTATTAACTGATAATGTCAACACCATGGCATCCAATTTGACGGCGCAAGTCCGAGATATTGCAGATGTTAGTAAGGCTGTTGCGAGAGGAGATTTGAGCAAGAAGGTTACGGTGGATGTGAAAGGTGAAATTAGGGATTTAAAAGATACGATTAACACGATGGTTGATCAATTGCAAACATTTGCCACCGAAGTCACCCGAGTCTCTTTGGAGGTTGGAACGGAGGGGAAATTGGGTGGCCAGGCTATTGTGAAAGATGTTGGGGGTACTTGGAAAGATTTAACGGACAATGTGAATCTCATGGCTTCGAACTTGACCAATCAAGTTAGGGATATTGCTACGGTATGTACGGCAGTTGCTTGTGGCGATTTGAGTCAGAAAGTTTCAGTGCCGGTCCAAGGCGAGATATTAGAGTTGAAAGTGACGATAAATACCATGGTTGATCAACTGAGGACGTTTGCGGCGGAAGTTACTCGAGTGGCCCACGAGGTGGGGACGGAAGGCAAACTGGGAGCTCAAGCGGAAGTAGTGGGCGTTGGTGGCACTTGGAATGTCCTGACTGGAAGTGTCAATACCATGGCTGCTAATCTCACCGCTCAAGTTAGAGATATCGCTCATGTTAGTAAGGCTGTTGCGAGAGGAGATTTGAGTAAGAAGATTACAGTGGATGTCAAAGGCGAAGTGTTAGATCTCAAGAATACGATCAATACGATGGTGGATCAATTGGGGACTTTTGCTACGGAAGTTACTCGTGTATCTTTGGAAGTGGGAACAGAAGGTAAGTTAGGAGGTCAAGCTATTGTGAAAGATGTTGGTGGCACTTGGAAGGATTTGACGGATAACGTCAACATCATGGCTGCAAACTTAACAGGCCAAGTACGATCTATAGCTGAAGTAACTACTGCGGTAGCAGATGGTGACCTGAGCAAGAAAATCACAGTAGATGTTAAAGGCGAAATCCATCAATTGAAAACGACGGTTAATTCTATGGTTGATAGATTGAGGAAATTTGCTGCTGAAGTCACTAGAGTTGCTAGAGAAGTTGGTACTGAAGGGAAGCTAGGCGTTCAGGCTCATGTTAAGGATGTGGGTGGCACTTGGAAGGAATTGACGGATAATGTCAATACTATGGCATCCAATCTTACAGGCCAAGTTAGGGACATTGCTAATGTCAGTAAAGCTGTTGCAAGAGGAGATTTAAGCAAGAAGATTACGGTGAATGTGCAAGGCGAAATATTGGATCTCAAGAACACGATCAACACCATGGTGGATCAGTTGAGAACCTTTGCTACGGAAGTTAGTCGTGTATCTTTGGAAGTGGGAACAGAAGGTAAGTTAGGAGGTCAAGCTATTGTGAAAGATGTTGGTGGCACTTGGAAGGATTTGACGGATAACGTCAACATCATGGCTGCAAACTTAACAGGCCAAGTACGATCTATAGCAGCAGTTACTACGGCTGTAGCTAGTGGTGATCTGAGTAAAAAGATTACAGTAGATGTGAAAGGGGAGATTTTGGAACTTAAAAATACAGTGAATTCTATGGTGGATCAATTGAGGACATTTGCTGCTGAAGTCACTAGAGTTGCTAGAGAAGTTGGTACTGAAGGGAAGCTAGGCGTTCAGGCTCATGTTAAGGATGTGGGTGGCACTTGGAAGGAATTGACGGATAATGTCAATACTATGGCATCCAATCTGACTTTGCAGGTGAGGGATATAGCAAATGTTTGTAAAGCCGTTGCTTGTGGTGATTTGAGCAAGAAAATCACGGTTAGTGTGGAAGGCGAAATATTGGATCTCAAGAATACCATCAACACCATGGTGGATCAGTTGAGGACTTTTGCATCGGAAGTTACCAGGGTGGCTAGAGAAGTTGGTACTGAAGGTAAACTTGGAGTTCAGGCTCAGGTAAAGGATGTAGGCGGGACTTGGAAAGAAATCACTAATAATGTCAATACCATGGCAGCCAATTTGACGTCTCAAGTCCGTGCTTTTGCGCAAATATCAGCAGCTGCTACAGATGGCGATTTCACTCGGTTTATTACGGTTGAAGCTAGTGGAGAAATGGATAGCTTAAAGACCAAGATTAATCAAATGGTTTATAACTTAAGAGAATCGATCCAGAAGAACACGGCAGCTAGAGAAGCTGCCGAATTAGCTAATAGAGCAAAGTCGGAATTTCTGGCTAATATGTCGCATGAGATTAGAACCCCTATGAACGGGATTATTGGCATGACAGCCTTGACTTTGGAAACGGATCTGACGAGACAACAAAGAGAAAACCTTGGGATTGTGTCTACCATGGCCAATTCGTTATTGACTATTATTGATGATATTTTGGATATTAGTAAAATCGAAGCCAACAAGTTGATCATCGAGCAAATCCCATTCTCCCTTAGATGGGCAGTCTTTGGGGTGTTGAAAACCTTGGCTGTCAAAGCCAATCAGAAGAAGTTGGATTTGATTTATGATGTTGATGGAACTATACCAGACCAACTTATTGGAGACCCTTTGAGACTGAGACAAGTAATAACCAATTTGATAGGCAATGCAGTCAAGTTCACCAATAAAGGCAAGGTTGTCCTCACAGCTCAAACCAAGTTTATTCGAAAGGATAAGGTGGTGTTGCTGTTTTGTGTTAGTGACACGGGCATTGGCATCGATGCTGATAAGATTAATTTGATTTTCGATACTTTTCAACAAGCTGACGGATCCACTACTAGAAAATATGGCGGCACTGGGCTAGGGCTGAGCATCTCAAAACGCCTCGTCGCTTTAATGGGAGGAGAACTTTGGGTTCATAGTGTTTATGGCCAAGGGTCGCAGTTTTATTTCACTGTGGAATGCACGCTCTCGACCATGTCGCATGACCAGGCTCTTAACCGCTTGGGCCCTTATTTGAATAAGAAGGTGTTGATGATTGATTCTAGTGGGAAGAATTTGATGCAGGATTTGGTGGGTATGATCGAAGCGATTAAGCTGAAGCACATCACCATCAAAACGCCGGAAGAGGCTACGGAATTGGCGGCCAAAGATAAGGCGAAGGTTGGTAGCTTGATTGTCAATGATTTGAGTATAGTTGAAAAGTTGCGAGAGATTGAATCTTTACGTTATCTTCCTATTATATTGATGTCGCCAGATATGCCTCAGGTTGTTATGAAAACTTGCATTGATTTGGGAATCTCGTCGTACATTAATTTTCCTGTTAGTTTTCCAGACTTAGTTAATGCCCTTCATACTGCCATGGAGTCGTATGCTAATAATTCTTCCGATGCCAATAACAATATGAAGACTCCTCTTAACATCTTGTTGGCTGAAGATAATATCGTCAATCAGAAGTTGGCAGTTCGGATCTTAGATCGTTTTGGTCATAAAATAGAGATTGTGCCTAATGGTAAAGAAGCCGTGGAGAAAATCACGAAGATGGGCAAGAACAAGTTCCACTTAATCCTCATGGACGTGCAGATGCCTATCATGGGCGGCTTTGAAGCCACCCAAAGAATTAGACAATGGGAATTGGAGCAATCGAAGTTTAGGTCGGTTCAAAGGACGCCGATCATCGCTCTCACGGCTCATGCTATGATTGGCGATAGGGAAAAGTGTATTGCGGCGGGGATGGATGATTATGTTACGAAGCCTCTTAGGTTTAATGAATTGATTACGGCGATTAATAAGGCTACTATCAATAGTATAAAACTTCAGGTCAATTCTTAAATTAAACATTCCTATTTATTTATGTTTTATTATTTGGAATGAGTTTTGTCTAGTTTGTGACATTGTCATCTCAAAACACTAGGAATTACACTGCCCGTTAAAAGTGATTCAGTGTTTGGGAAATTCGAACTTAAATGGTAATTCATGAATGAGTAAGACTTCAACCAAGCCAATACTCATATAATAAATAGATACTGCCTTTGTCCATAAATTATCCAAATATTATAATTATATTTAAATATTGATAGAGTTATGATTACTCAAAGTTGAAAGTAGTTGATTCTGTGTTTTGTCGAATTTTTTTAAAAATGAAAAATCAATAGATAGTGTGCTCACCCTTGGTTTTTCTGATCTGTTCGAATCTTCTAGGCATTTATATAACAAGCTTAAGACATGCTTCAGCTGAAACATTGTTCCATATATCTTGAATTCTCTCTCAAAGTTCATCTTTGTCTTTACATGGTGATCGAATTTTTAGGTCTCTTTTCATATGATCCCATAGATGCTCAATTGTGTTAAGATCAGGAGATTGTGCAGGCCATCTCATTACCTTTATTTTGTTTCTTTTGAACCATTTTTTATACTTGAAGTGGTATGAGAGGACGCATTGCCATTTTGAAAAACAATTTTAGATTTGACCAATTCATACAAGTCAATTGTATACATCAGTTCGTCATCCAGAATAGTGTCATATATCTCTGCATTAACACTGCCATCAATTCTACAAAGATACCCAACACCTGATGAAACCATACATCACCAAACCATAATTGATCTACCACCGAGTGTTTTTGATTGAGTAATATTGTGATCTCTGAGTGGTTCCGCGATTTTTCTGAAAGTTCTATCACGTCTATCAGATCCCTCTAGATTTACTTTAGTCTCATCTGACCATATAACCATATACCAGTCCTTATTTTTACAATTTCTGTGCGTTTTTTCAACTTCTGATCTTGCTCGACGATGAGATTTTTTTAATTGTGAGCATTTCTTTTTGTAACTAGATACGATGTTGCTACTTTTTAATGTGCGCATTATAGTACTCGAAGAGGCCGATATTCCTGCATAGGTCTTGAGTTCTCGCTGTATTTCTGTAGAGGTGGAGCATTTACCACTTGTTGCTAATCTTCCAATATATTTTTCATCATACTTATCTAATACCAGAGGACGACCTATTATATGCTCTGGAGTATTGATTCAACTCTATTTATTACTCTGGACACTGTTGCTTGTGAAACTCTCAACAATTTCAGCTATTTTTCTTGAAGATTTTCCATTTAAAGCAAGTTCGTTAATTCTTGTTTCAATTTACTTCAATGTTCTTCTTTTCATACCAAATAAGCCTTAATATCTTCTGCTAAGGATTTGAAATAAAAATGAACAATTTTGCGATATTTTAGAATGTTCTAGAATGAAAATTTTGTAAATTTAAAAAATTCGTCAAAACACTGAATCACTTACTTTCAACTTTGAGCAATCATATCTCTATCAATATTTAAAACATATCTATAATATTTTGATATGTTATAGAAAAAGGCTGTATCTATCTACCATATGAGTATTGATTTGCTTGAAGTCTTACTCATTCATGAATTACCATTTAAGTTCGAATTTCCCAAACACTGAATCACTTTTGACGGGCAGTGTATTACATAAAACAAGTATCTCCTTAAAAGCATAATAATCCTTTAGTGAGATTCAATGGAATCAAACCAAAAACTTTTACTAATCAAATAAATGATCGCTTACAATGATCAAAGAACCTACAAAATTGTTTAAAATCAAAAGAACGACTCAGAATTAGCTGAATTACCTTCTTAGAAAGGATCCAACCTTAATGCACATTAATAAAGATTCAATCTTTCAAAAGGATAAAGCCGAAGATTAATCATAATATATAGTACGTTCATCTCTCAAGATGAAAGTAAGGCATTTGAAAGAAAAAACTTTGAAAAGGACTAAAGAACCAGTTGAAAGTTTGGTATTATTATATAAAGGTTAATAATTTAGAGATGATTTAGGGCTTTGTGAAATGGTATTGTGGTCATAATAAAGTTTATATTCCATTTAATTATGTTTTTTCTGATCGTGCCGAAGATGCGAAAGATATATTTTATATGATTCATGTATTTGGTTTTCCGAGTATACAGTGTGTGGTACATGAAACTGAATCAATTTAATTAATTTTTGTTAATATTTAATAACTCAATAATAAATCCGTATAAGTTATTAAAAATTTAATATATTGTTACCTAGTATTTAGTATGCCCACCATCTAGATTAGAAATTTCCTCGATTCTTTTTTTAAAGGATTCTGAGAGATTTTTCAAGTGTCTGAGAGGAATATGATCCCAAGCATATCTAATTCTTCTTTTTAAAGCAGAAATATCCCTAAGAACTGGGCATTTTTGAACTTCTGCTTTGAGAAGAGGCCATAGGTTTTCAATTGGATTTAAATCTGGTGAATTGCCTGGCCACGTACCTCTTCCCTAAACATTTGAAAATTTATTTTTTAACCCGAACAAACTTTCATTTCTACTGTGTGCTGGAGCCCCATCTTGCAAAACTATAATCTTGGATTTTATCGGAAAAAGTTCTCGGTCCTCTATAGCCTTATAATATACTGGCAATATATTTTTTTTGTAATAATATTCATTAATTGTACGGCCTTTTTCCAAAAAAGGAGTTTGGGTTTTCCTTGCGCACAAAATCCGCCAGAAACCATAATTTTTGGTGTGAATTTAATTTAATCTTGTACAGGAACATCATTTCTATTTTCTGTTCTATATCTACTTTGACTAGCATTGGATTTAGGATTCAATTCTATAGTTGTTTCATCCGTGAACAATATGTGAGATCTCATTTGTTCCCCTTTTTGTATCTTCTAAATAGCCTCCATTTTTGACGATTTCAGCAAATTTTTGCATACTATTGACATTTATTCACTTAGTTTAGGTTTTAGTTGTTTTTTATAAGCATAATTACCCCCATGGTATTGATTTTACATATCTTTGGACCGTTTTAATTGATATTGTCTTGCCTTGATCTAAATAATTTCTTGAACGATTTAATGAATCAGTTGTTTTTCGTATTGAGCTGTTAATTTTCCTATATAACCTTCTCTTTATAAATTGTTTTGTGTAAGCGGCAAGCTTTGTGGATGGTCTGCCTTTGGGTTTATCTTCAATAGACTTGCTATTTTTCCATCTTATAATTGTAGTTTTGCTAACAGCTAATCTGTGGCTTATATAATTAATGCTTTTTCCTTCTCTAGAAAGTGTTTGTATTTGGATTCTTTTTATTTTTCTATTAGCGTGTTTCTCATATTAAAAGCAAGGGCTTATATTTGAGCATGCCAAAAATATAAATTCAATAGAAGCCCATAGGGCTTTAATATGGGTAGGGCTCGTATTGACGTGAATAATTTTTACCTGGTCACATACTTATATATTTTTTGATGAAATAAATAATTTATTGATAAATTAATATTCTATAGGCTTCTATTTAGCGTAGTGCTTTTAATATGAGAAACGGTACTAATACCCTTTGATCTCATTTTATTTGTTTTTGTGAAATCTATTCTTTTAAATTTATATAGTATTTAATTTTTATACACCACAAATAAAAAAATCCTGGTTGTTCAGTTTCATATGCCACACACTGTATGTGCGCCTTGCATTTCAGCTCGATATTAAGGCTAAAATTGGTATACAATATAGAATATACATCCACTCAATTAAAAATGTTTACGGCTATATAGAACAAGTATTAGAAGATATCGTTTATCTTTAGATAGTTCCTCTAAATATAATCTAGTAATTCTGTACTTACCCGTTTTTTTTACAAAAAATTGCCCAATATGGTATATCGACTGGGATATTCCCAAACAGTTTCCGTGGGATTTTTGGGTTTTAGGTCTTAAGTTTCTTGCTCCAAAATATCTCAAAATTAGGATTATACGAATAAAAATGATCTTTATAGACAAAAAAATTGTAAAAAATTCAAAAGTCTTAGATTTTACTCCAAATTTTTTCCGAGATTTAGGTAATGGATCAGGCCTATCCCAAAATATCGAAAATAATGTGGAATTTGATATAATAAAATCAATCCAACACTGTAAAATGAAGGCCAATTTGATTCATTCATCAAATGTCGTTCATTTGTCCTTTCATCTTGATTTTTATGCTTTATTAGAATTCATTTATTGATTCTGTCATCAAGAAGTCACCCAAATCCTGATCAAAAACTGTATATGCCCGATTATAAGACTAGGGTAAAATCAGAAATACTTAATGTTTAAAAATTTGACATTATTTTTTGAGAAATATATTTATTTAGAAGTATTTTAGTAATGATTTCATTATAAATTTTTTTCAAAAATCACTTCTGAGATGCAGTTTTTGGATATAAGTCTCTAATTATCATCAGACATAAATGAAATTAGTACATCGAATAATTATTACCAGGAAAAATGTATAAAAGAAATACCAAATATAATGTAAAACTAATGAATAACCAAAACGCTTTTACAGCCCAATCTATCAACAATCATCAATCGTCAACTGTCGCGATCAAAGAAAATGCATGATTAAGAAGAAAAGGCAGAGTGAAATGCAACAAAAGAAGCGATAACAAATTGACTGAAACGATAGCAGAAGACCCACTCTGTGATAAAAAATTATTGGATTCTTTTGATGACCCCAAAAGATCATGTGGTTGGAATTTGGAATACATTTCATTAACCATTAATTATCGAAATTTTCAATATTACACCATCATATCGCCCTTCATGACAGTAATGGATTTAAAAGAGGTGGTATCAAACCAGTGGTGTATTGTTAAAAATATAGGTGTGGGAGCGCACGTTTAATATGCTTAAAATAACAAAAGCGTATAAAGTATCATACTTTTACTTCTAAGTGGGCACTATTTAATATAAATTCTCAAAGGAAAAATGATTAAGGACATGCTAAACAAAATTCCATATAACACTTTGAGGGACCTCCTTTGCTGACGCTTTCTTTGCTTGATTATCATGTGCTGAACGATGATTTCGTAACCAAGAATTTACGTAAGGTTCTAGATTCCACATTTCAATTGGGGGCCCATGAAGTTTTACCACTAACAAGTTTGATACATGCTCGATAAGCAGACGGGATCTTCTTTCGCTGTAAATTAGGTTCATGTGGCTAAATCCACACTTACATTCAGCCGAACTGCAGGTAATAATTTGAGAAAATAATTTTAACGGTTTAAGTTCAACTGGAAATACTTTTTCTGTGCTGCAACTATACTCCCTGAAAGCATTCAACGTGGTGGCATACGACAAATTAAAACGTTTACACAGAGATTTGATTTCGTTCTGCCCGTAATTTAACTCAGCATTTGATGGCCAAGTATCTGAGTCCAATATCTTGAATTCTTGCACTATAATTGAATCAGAAGTGTCAATTGTTCTTGCTTTAATTTTGTTAACGACACTCGTTATGAATTGATTTCCATGTATAAGAGGAATTTTGTTATTTTCTACCAAATTAATTTCCTTAAATACCATTCTTGAAATAACTTCTTGCATTCCAGCAGATTTTTTTCCTTTTTACGTGTCACTTAAAGATTGTAGAAATAATATTGTACTGCGGATCGATTTATCTGCACCAACTATACATGTTTCCCTTTTCTGTAAACTTTCAGACAAAATAGAAAGCTCGAACAGGACGTCATGCATCAAAGCTAAGTTAAGCATAAAAGTCTTTGAAGTTATATACTTCTTAAGTCCAGAAAACATAGCCTTTTTTGTCTTGTTCCGTCTTGAATCTTTAATGTAATTTTCGAAATGGTTATATAAGGAATTGTAGTTTTTCCATACAGCAGATATAGTTCTAAATGAACTTGAAATCCAGCGTGTAGTGAAGACTCGTCCAATTTTTCGAACTTCTTCACCAACGGTTGCTGCACACTCTTCAATCTCTCTTTGATTTTTAGGTGATTGGCTATAAATGTTATGCAGTTTGTCAATGAAAATCTGAAAGTGATTAACGCCTTGAACTTTGGCTATAGAGTCTCCAACCGATAGTTGAAGCCTGTGGTTTAGACAATACCATTATATTAATTTAGGAAATTTCTCTTGTAACCTCTTTCCAACGCTTGAATTCTTGCCAAGCATTACATTTGCACCATCACTTGTAAAGCACACTAAATTCTCTCTTAGGTAATTCTCATCAAATCCAAATTTAAGTAAACAACTTATGATGTATTCTGTATTTGTTGAAGACTTTTGATCTGGTACTTCAGTCAAATTTAGAAACAAGTAAACTGGATATTCTCCTTTTTCTACTTCTGCAAGCAGATAGATTATCAAACTGGATCGATAACTTAAGGTTGTGGATTCATCTACAAGAATTGATAAGTTTCCTTTAATGCTTAGGGTTTGTTGACGTATTTTTATAATCATCTTCTTTCCGATATGGTCAATAATATTTGTGGCACTTAATCTGTAGCGCAGACCCGTAGGAATTTTGCTTCAGTTTAGTTCTTGAAGCTGGATTAAGTCAAAGTGATCAGAATATGGTCGATCATGTTTTGCGATAAAATACGCTGTTCGAAACACTTTTTCTGTCCCCTCTAAATATGATCGGTGCATTTTTTCAACGATTGATTCTAATTGCTGATTCTTAGCTTCTTGTAATATTTCTAAACGCTTCGTGTGAGATGCACTTTTCTTATGAATAGTGATTTTTTTTCTTAAAGATGATAGCATTGAAACTTTAACTTTGCCATAGGAAGAAACCGTAATATTTGTCCATTCCTTTGAAATTGAAGAACCCTGAGTTGCCTTTACACCTAGACTTTCAACTTTAGAACAAGCATCACAACCAATTTTTCCAGATTTACACACAAGCCATGGGTATAACTTCTTCTTCTGGAGTCAAATATCTTGAGTCCATACACTTGGCCAATCTTCAGTAACTGATTCTTCACATTTTTCATCATCACTAGACTTACTACTTTCATTTTCGCTTTCACTGGATTCCTTATCCAAATCAGATTTTTCAGTTGTTTCACTTTGAGTTGTTTCAGAAACTTTGGCTTTCTTCCCAAAAAAAGAGTCAATAGTTCGTGGGACACGTTTTCTACTCATTTTCTAATTGGAATTTAATTTTTAATTTAGTTTAATTTAAATTTTAGTATGCAAAGAAGCAACTTTTCTCATGTAGAGAAACAAGTAAATGAATATTTTTTAATGAAATACAGATTTAAAAGGCAATTTTTTGACTGCGGATATTTTAAAGCGTTTCTTTCGGTTTATTTAATAGAGAAATGGACTTTCTACTCATTTTTAATGAGCAAGAAAAGAAGAGTCATCAACTTTCGTCATAAGGAAATGTAACTCTTGATTCAGTAGAACTGGAAAAATCATAGATTATTTCGGAAATTTTTCTCAAAGGATTTAGGAAATTATTTATAAATATTTTCGAAATTTCTGTCCCCAAAAAGTATGGGAGCGGCGCTCCCCCTCCAATAGACCACTGTATCAAATAGCGTCAAAGAACCTGTCGAGTATTTTAAATTGAAATTTAAGGATAAAGAAATGGAAAATGATGAAGATTTATGTGCTTATTGGTTGTATCAAAATTGCCAGATCGATGTCATAAGTAGATCTTTTTAAAAAATTGTTCTTTGAACTATTTTTAAAAACACTTTTTAGTATGTCTTTTACTGTATTTGTCCTTGATTTGGAGCAAAGTAGAAAAGGTACATGAACTTTTATTTGATTTTGTTTTACACATTAATTTTAACTGTTATGCTAATTTTTAGATTAGACAATTTGATACTTTTACATTTTTATTAAAAACAAGTCTATAAGTCCGTTCTTTCGAACTGGGTGAAAAATACGTTATGGAGAAAATATAAGATAAGATAATATTAATAATTATTTCGTATAAATTTAATGATTGACAATTTTTTATAATAAATTAAGTTATAATAATGTTTTTAGCTTATATATTAAAAATTTTAATATCTCAAACTCCTATAAAAATCATTCTACCTTTATAATATGGATTATTGTTATATAGTTTAACACAAACTATTTTTTGCAAAAATAATGTTATTTTTTGAATAAAAATGTAAAATAATATTTAATTCAAAATCTCATGATTATAATTTCAATGTTATATTCAATAGATAATCTATATTTATTAATAAAAAAATTTATATAAAGAACATTTAAATCTTAATTAGATTAGTAAAGTTTAATAACTTGTATATAGATTCTTAAATTGTATTTCTAAACATACTTATCATTGATGATTATATATTGCAATTTATTTTCGGAAGAGACACTTTTTCGGGAATTAAAACAGACCCTAAATAAATTTTTAACCAGTTTTTTGGTAAAATAAATTAAACAAAAATTTTTTGCTTTAAATTAGCTTTTATTATATTACAGTTACTAAAATGAACGCAATATATTTACCGTATGATAACAAAAACATTAATACTGATGAATCACCAACAATACTCCAAAAATTAGTTAAGAATATATTAAAATTATTCAACAAAACACCAAAAAACGAAGATGTGCAGTTTTATCAATAGTTGCAGGCGAAATATCGAAAAAGGATCTGAGAAAAAGTGGTTTTACTTTCTCAAAAACTATGTACAAGACTGCAAAAAGGAAAAGAGGAGATAATGAAATAGAAAATAGGGAAATTTATCAACCAGAATCTAAAAGACAAAAAGGTGAAGATATAAAAGAGTTAATTAATGAATATTTGATCAAATATTCTGAGATAACATGAAAACTACATAGAAATCAGCCTGTATTAAATCTCCAACAATCTAAACTATATATTTATAAGAAAATAATGATAGAAACCCCAGAAATTAACCTAAGCTTGTCTACATACTACACTTTATGCCCAAAATACTTCAAATATTTGAAAAAGGAGACGGATATGTGTGATATCTGCGTAAATGGTAACAAACTTGAAAGGAGGTTAGGTGAAGGTTCTCAGGACAAACGAATAAAGTTCTACAAACCCCATGCTGAGTCAAATAAAGATCAAAAAGGCTACTTTAGACAAAGACTAGAGAACTTGGAGCATGATGAGTGTGTGGTAGTTATGGATTTCAAACAGAACTTTAAGATCGGTGGCGGACCTGTGGAAATATCCCAAGCATACTAAAACAAATCTTCTGTATCTTGTCTCGGATTCTATATCATCTATAAAGTGGCTGGAGAAATAAAAAGGAGCTACTATAACCACCTCTCAGAAGTTATTAGTCATGATTCCCACTATGTCAAGAGCTGCCTCAGGAAACTGGAGGAGGCAAAGCTGAGAAGTTTCTCTAAAATACATTTCTGGTTAGATAATGCAGGCCATTTTAGATCAGAGGAATTAAGGACTTATATACTCTTGGAGCTACCTACCTACAAAGAATTACTTCACCTCCCACAATTTCTTTGCAGAATATCACGGAAAGTCAGATATAGACGGGCACTTCGGACTTCTGCAGAAAGACTTCGACAAATTCGAAAGAAAGAATCATGTGGATTCTATATACCTTGTGACTTACTGTTTCTGGGAGTTTTTCTTAGAGGCCGACACCGATGCCTACTTTGAGATCTACGAGGACCCTGGTACAAAGGCTCCGCATAAAGGATGCTAAGCAATACATGTCCCTCTACGCCGACTCAGGTGTCATTTATGGAAATTCGGTATCTACATTGCAGAGGTCAAATCATCGTAGGCTGGGGCATAAGGTGGTCCGCTCCAGAGAGAGGAGGGAAAAAAAATACGCCCCTAAACTGAAACCAGATAATGGTTGGGTAGTTTCCTCCTCTCAATTAAAGATCATGGGTAAAAGGGTGGTGCTCAAAACCTAAATGTGGGAAGATGGGTAATACAAGTAGTATAGAGTTGACTGGGGGCTGCTATACTTCTCCCCGTAATGTGATTACCTTGTCGAGCTCGATTGGTACCGTTCTCCGTGATCTAATAAAAAAGAACTCTTAGGTGGGGTGTGGAAACTTCAAAGCTTTAGTTTCCGAGCAAAGTCGAAGAAATTGGTTGAAAAAACTTGGAAAATTTGAGAATTCATAAATCCAGTAGTGGACGCGTCGTTTGAAGATTGACCAAGAAAAAAAGTGGCATCGGGAACTATTTCCCCTGAAAAAATACACTCTGGAGAGTACGTTTCAGAGGAATTTATGAAGCCGAGTTGAGATTTTGGTTGAAATTTTTTGAGCATATTGGATTTCTCCCAGGGGTATTATGCCTTAATTACTCGTTAAAGCTATTAGTTAAAACATGAATTTTATAAATCTTTTTATATAAATTAAAGTGATTCTCTTATTTATTTTTAAATTTCTTATGTTAATTTTTCAATAATTTTGAAAAACTTGATCAAAAAATAACCCTAAATGAAATTTATCGACTTTGAGTTTATCAATAATTCAGATTAATTAAATTATGGCGAAAAGTCGAAATTCTCTAACAAACAACAGAAATAGTAGTTAAATCTAAAAATTCAATCGAACAAATTTGATTTTAGTATGTTTTTATTTTATCTGCTTTTGTTTTTTAGTGTTGAGTTTATGATAATTAAAACGAAATATTAAGCTATTTTTAATTTTTAATTTTTAATTCAATTACAGTCGTAATTTGATCCAAAAATAGGTAATGCTTTGTTTAGTGACCTTAAACAGGAGATTAATGTTCAAAATATCGGTCTTAATTCAACCAATTTTGAATGAATTTTGCATTGCATTATTTTCATCTTAAAATGGGGTTATAAGTTTAACTTCCGGTTTTAAAAACTGTTCTAAACAAAAATAAACTCCCATATATGGCATTTTATTTTCGTTCAGAGTAGTCCCCATTTTACTTATTAAATAATTGGTTGATTAATAATCTAAATTCATTAAAAATTTGGTTGAATTAAGCAAAGAATCAAAATGGGACTACTCTGAACGAAAATAAAGTGTCATATAGATTATAGTTATTCAATTCTAATAAATCAACATTGGAATGAAAAACAGAAAAATAAACTATGTTTTTACAGGGTTTTCCGATCAATTTCATATAAGTTCGCATCAATTTCGTTAATTGACGATGTGGACTAGCGCCAGTATCCTTTTTTCGAATCAATTTTGTTTATTTTCGTATTTCACTTATAAATAGTCTAAAAATTACAAAAAATAATATACAAAGATTTAATATGATAGAGAATTTTACAATTAAATGATAAATAGTAATTAATTTGAAAATTACTCAATTGGTTGGATAAAGTAATGAATCTATCCATCAAAATCTGCATTAGCAAACTGACCATAATTAGCTATTTAAATCGCCTCTTCTAGCCGATTTATTTATGAAATACGAAAATAAACGAAATTGATTCGAAAAAGTGATAGTCCACATCGTCAATTAACAAAATTGATGCGAAATTATATGAAATTGATCGGAAAACCCTGTATTTATGTAAGCAGAAATAGGTAAAGATCACAGTGCTATAAGTGCTATTATGTTATTATATTTAAATATGGAAGTTAATTTTCGTTCAGAGTAGTCCCATTTTGATTCTCTTCTTAATTCAACCCAATCTTTAATGATTATTAATCAACCAATTATTGGGGACTACTCTGAACGAAAATAAACTCCCATATTTTATATTGGGAAATTCTAGGGACCGCCTCAATTCCGCCCCAACTTTATTTTTATTGCTTCAAAATGTCCGGTCGTAGACTAAATTAGTAAACATTGTGCTTTGTTCGATTTATTATTCTGATTTAGTCTACAACCGGAGATTTTGAAGCAAAAAACAGTAGTGGCAGTCCGTAGAATTTCCCTTTATTAATTATAAACACCATCGATTTTTACGACACAACAGTGGTTTTCAAATAGAAGAGCTCAAAGATGCTTCAAATTATACAAAAATAGAATAGCATACAGGGTGATATTTTTTGTGATTTAATTAATTTCAGACGTTCCATTCGAAAAGGCAGTTTAGTAAAAATTAGGGGTAAATCTAAATAAATCCAAATGATTTATTGAAAGTAAGTATTTAAAAATAAAAGGGTTAAGGGAAAGTAATTTATGCTAAAAGTTAAACATTCATTAGTAATTAGAAGATTTAAACTTCTTATAATCAGCATTAGAACAACACTTTTTAAACTTTGGCTCAGGCCTTTTAATCCAACCCTCAAGAGCAAAGCCGAGTTTGAACAAGACACTCTCGTTCAACTTAGTAGTGCAGAACGACGGTCTTTTAATAGGCAAGCCATTTGAATCAAGCGGGAAAGGCAAGGTGAGGATAGGATAACCAATTTGATTACAAGGTCTCCCGTAGCTGGACAAGATGACATCGACGTTGTAATGCTTCAAAGTCTTATCGACGCCATCACGCGCATACCAAAGTTGATTGACCTTGACGGCATTCAAATACTCGGTGCTTTCCATGGTCAGCTTCAATTGATCGATCTTCTTTAATGACTTGGGGTTATGTTCATGCTTGTTATGTTCATTAATGAAATTGATGTCCGCAAGGGTATGGACGGTTGGATGTTGGATCAAAGTGAGGTATTCTTTAATGCCTTGTTTGAATTCGATATCGTCGATTAAAGAATGAATGTTGTCGTCGAATTTCTTCTCTTCGGTCTCAGGCTCGATGGGAGGGTTGATCTTGACAAGCTTGGCATTTGTGTTTTGTTTAATATAATCGATGAACTTCGTAACTGCAGCATCTTCATCCTTGTTTAATCCATCGAATAATTCATGGTGGATGCCAATGGAGACGTCCTTCAGCTTCTTATCGCCAGTTAATTGCGAATAAGAAGGGACGGTGTAGTTTTGATTAACGTATTGGTTGTATTTATCTAAAGCATCGGCTCCTGCAATAGCCTCCATGATGATCGCAGAGTCCATGATGGTTCTCGTTATAGGACCAACGGTATCATGGGTTAACGAAAATGGAATGACTGCATGTCTGGACACTAATCCAGCTGTAGGCTTGAAACCTACCACTGCATTTCTCCCAGCTGGCCCTCCAATAGATCCATGAGTGTCTGTTCCGATGGATGCTAATGCCATGTTTGCTGCTACAGAGACGGCACTGCCGGAACTGCTTCCTAATGGATTGGCACTCATGACATAGGGGTCTCTCACTTGCCCTCCTCGTGGACTCCATCCGTTTTCTAGGTACGATGGTACTCTATAATTAATTAATTAATTTAAAAGCGAGTTACTCGGACCAGACCGATAAGTTCGATTTGCCTAATATAATTGCTCCTTTTCGTTTCAATTTCGCAATTAACGTAGCGGTTACTTTGGGAGCAAAATCTTTCAAGGTATAAGACCCTGCTGTATTAAATAAACCATCCCCAGTAGCTATGTTGTCTTTTATTAAGATTGGTATACCATGTAATGGCCCTCTTTTCTTTCCTTGCCAGCGTTCATAATCTAATTGTCTTGCTATGGACGGAGCAAATTTGTTGACTTGTAATACTGCTTTCAATTGAGGATCTAAAACTCGGATTCGGTCGATATAACAGTTTACTAATTGTTCACTCGTTAAGGTTTTGTTGTCTGCTAAAGTTTGGAATTGTAAAATGTTTAATTCTAAGATATTAACTCCGTTACAAAATCCTAATTCGGCGTATTCTTTTTGTAGGAATTTGACATCAATTTCGATGTCATTTGCATTTTTCTCTTTTTCATTATCTAATAAGTCATTATTTTTGATAAATTTCGTTAAATTTTGGTTAATAGTTAAAATTCGACTTTTGGCGGACCCTTTATTGGTTTTCTTGTTCTTACCAGCTTTTTTAATATTTTTAGAAGCTACTTTCAAGTTTCTATCAGCTGCTTTTCTAGTTACAGTCTTGACTTTGTTGGCAACAGCTGACTTGGTGCTATTTGCTTCTTTAGCTTGTATAGAGCATAGTATATTAAGTATGAACGTGAAAGCTATCATTTTATAGTATTATAAAAATAATTGCTTTTCAAAAATACCTTCTTTATAAGAGCAGACACCAGATCAATTTAATCAAATCTTACATGGGTGAATTACAACTTAACAATTAATATCCAATTAAATCATACTTATTTCATTTGAAATCTTGGTTTGTTTTTGTTTTGTTTCTTTCTGTAAACTATTTTTAGTGAAGTTTGATGTTGATTGAATCAATAGAGCATGGCCTTATCCCGAATAATAAACAACTAAACGAGGTAACAACTCTAAAATAATCAGCTAACACAAAAATATCCCCATATATATTCTATAAATAGCCCGAATACATGTTACGAATCATCTATCATTTTAATTCTATAGACTAAATCTCAATGCATGATTTTGGAGTCCATCATGTATGTATTTTGCATAAAGATGTACATGCGCAATAATTCACTTGTACAATTTATTACACCATAGAGGCAAAAGCTACAAGCCTTGATTTTTGTGTTTTTCATGGAAACTTTGCAATTTTTAGATGCTTTTTGATAAAATATGCTTGATCTGAAATTAGAGATGTTAGATGTCAAGGTAAGAAAATAATATATTTAGCATAAATAACTTAATTATAGTACTTGCGATATTACAGGACTATCACTAACTATAAATAATGTATTATGAAATACAAGTAATTTACTATCATTTATAAATAATTTACCAGTTTTTATATGGAATTTATTAGGAGATATTAGTGATGGGACATGAAATTTTGTGATGAAATTTCATCAAAAACTTAATAACTTTTTAAAAAGTCTTTATATCGATTTAGGATCTTTATTTATGATACAAACACTCTATCTGAACCTATTTTTGTCAAAAAATATTAATTATTTTTTCATATGATGTTTTGTAATTTATTGCAAAAATTGATTGGGTTTAATTCCAATTCATTGACGATTTAATTCTTGAATTTTGAACCTTAGAAAACAAGCTTTCTTTTTAATAAAATTCTTTATTTCAAAATGTTATGAATGATTAAAGCTTTTTATATGCCAAATTTCATGTCTTTATCTCTCGAAAAGTTTCAATTCGGTCCGCGCCGCTGGTCCACTTGAATTTTGATCGATATTTTTGACTTTCTAACTCAAACTGAAGGATAAATATTTATTTTTATGAATTTATCAAAGATGCATTGGATATTATATTAAATTTCACTGGCATTTACCCTATATTTATTGAAAAATCGATAAAGTTACACAAAATTTAATAAAATTTCATTGAATGAAAAAACATTGATTTTCCTCATCACTAGGAAATATATGGAAAATAAGCCAAATTAAAATATTTATAAATGCTAATAAAATATTTATATTCATAATAAATTATTTATAATTAGTGATAGCCCTGTATCAAAAATATATTATTAAATTAAAATTTTAACAATATATTTTTTATTGGCTCAAAATCTTGAAATTTCAAATTCAGATTTTGTACAATGTGTAGCGAAGAATGAAAGAATTTTTTTATCCAAGTTACTATATTGAACTAAGAAACACTCATATACTTTTCTAGAGTCTCATGGTTCTTTAATATCTCATTTTGCTTCGATTTCCATCAAATCTAGGTTAAAATGGACAAATTCCTACACGAAATATATTAGTTAATAATAGAAAGGATCCCTTTGTTTTATTTGAAAGAATTGAATCAGAACAGGCTTGACATGCAGAAAATAACCTGACCTTATTTATGGAAGAACACCATTCTTAAATTTTTTAAACAGAATGGATCATTAGTACGAATCTTGAATTGGAATACTAATATGATAACAGAAGTACTATCAATACTGGATTATCGTAAGGATATTGAATTTATTGATTTTTGTTATACAAAAATTTTCTCTTAGAAAATTTAAAGACATTTTTCGGCATTGGCTTCTCATTTGACAATTACGAGTATTACGTCAATTTCTTGCATATAAAGAATTGAAGGAAATTGTGAAATATAAGATGCATTATTTTAAAGAAATATATCTACCAGACGAATTGCAAGAATCACCAAATCCATCAGTGAATTTATTTGAAGAAAATTTGAAGAAGATTGTAAGATTCAGAGACATGAAGTGTGCTAAATTATTATTCAATAAGTCTAACCCAAAAAGCAAAATTTCATTGGCCATTGTTTATAGCAATGACCAATTTAAGCATTAAACTTCTTTATTTGCCCTGATTATTATTCTTGTACTACTCTACCTGACAAATTACAATACGATGTTTTGAACTCTTTATATAAAAGCACCAAATGAAATCATGTTGCCCGATATATTTAATCTTTGTATCAATTTTCAAAAGTTTAAATATCATAGGTTCTGTAATCCTGTTATTGAGAGGTCGATGAATTATCCTGATAAATTGAAATATATAAGATTCGTAGAATTCCAATTTCCAATTGTAGATATTTATATGAATGTCGTTTATATCCAGACTCCGAGACATCAAAATGTAGCCAAAAAAATGTTTCCTAAGCTCTCTTTTGTTCAATTGGAATTTTTAGATAAATAGTTGAAATACGATATAAAAACTCAAATATAAAACATAGATATCAGATAATTAAAGAGATATCTAATTTGATAAATAATTTAGTCGGTGTTAAGAACTGGATTATTTTAGCTCCATTCATAAAGGATTTTGGTCCTAATAAGTTGATATCATTGATCAGATGTTCTAGGGAAGTATTTCTTAAAGAAAGAGAGCTTTTTGGATTGAAAAAAATAAATTTGAAATTAGTAGATTTTCTCAACCTTATTCGCTTAGACGATCTTTCGATTAAAATTTTGGTACACTATGAATATAATCATTTCGGTTTATGATTGATTACTTATTTACTTTATTAAATGGCTTTTTCTAATTTGATATCTAGGTTCTCCAAATGTGTTTACTATTGAATAATAGGAACAAGAAAATTGCATCTGTAAAAAAATTTCACCTGATCAATCATATGACTACATTGTATGTCATAAAGCATACATTCTTGTCACTTTCACGTCAGTTCAAAAAAATTCTTTTCAAATGCCAACCAAAAGAAGGAAATCAAAAGCCAAAGCAGCACCAGTAAAGAAAATCAGCAAAAAAGCAATAGACAGCGATGAAGATACACAAGAAGAAGCACATGAAGAGAGTCGTAAAGCCCTTTTTCAAATCAAACATCTTTTTAGATAATAACAGTGAGGAAGAACATTTCAAAATCGAAGAAGATTTTAAAGCTAAAACGGGGTTTGAATCGATCGATGAATTAGTGATCCAATATTTGAAAGAAAATGCCCTAGTTAGTACATTAGAAAGTTTCTACAACGAAAAGACAAAATTGAGCAATGTAACTCAAAAGATTATTACTGAACAAAAAGAAGTTATGAAAGGCGATAACTATCTTGCTTTCAAATTCTTGTGTGATAGTTATGGTCAATTACAAGAATGGGTATTGCAATCTTTAGATATTTATAAAGTTTATTTTCCCAAGATTCATTATTTTGTAGACTCAATTAAGAGTTTTCTTATTTCCTTTATTTGCGCACATCTATCTCGGGTTGATAGCGCAGAACCAGAATAAAATAGGTATCTCAGTTTTTTATTTATAAATTAGCAATATCATTTTTAAAAAAATATGCATCAGTACATGAAGTTTATCATCAAGAAGAATTGTTGAAATTATGGAATATTAAAGATAGTTTGCAATTTTATAACAGCGAATTCTCAAAAATATTTAGTAGATGTCAATATAGAATTAGAGTCCCACATATTGTGTATAAATTGATGCATACTTATTTATTGGAAAAAGGATTTATACAATTGTTAAAAATTCATAATGAACGATTTACCTTTACTCGTACTGCTCACGCATTCTCTTATTATCCCTAGTTTTGGATTCGTCACATTTAAGTCTTAGTTATGAAGATATGGCTCTTGGTGTTTCTCCTTCTGATCTCACTGAGCAAAAAATCTCTAATTTACAAGAAATTTATCTCGGTAAAATCAATCGAAAGTCAGCATCGACTGATAATTGGCTTGAAGAGCTCGAAAGATTATTTAAGTTTCAGATTCAAGAAGTACATCTCATTGGGGGTTTATTTTATTTTTAGGAACCTGGTTTGGAAATGGATTTGACGGTTGATAAATTCCAAGATTTTATGAAAAGGCTTTTCCCCCATCCAATCGCCATCAATTTTTCTCAGAATATTCCACTTCCTTCAATGTAATACAAATATATGAATATAATATAGGCTAGCGAGAGAAGTGAAGTTATATTTAGAATACTTTAAGGATTTTGTTTATAGAGCGAAATTTGGTAATGATCCAAAGCCTAGTATTTGTTGCTTTACTCTGTTCAATACCTATGACAGGTTTCTCTTTATATAATTTTATATATTTGTGTAGCTTTAATTGTGCTGATATATCTTATGATACTCAATTATTGGCTGCTGGTATCGGAAATTATATCAAATTGTGGAGCTTGAAAAATAAGGCATTGAAAGGTCTCACTGGACAAATAACTTTTACCAAGATCGCATCAGGTTATAATATAATGATTTATTTGTAGAAAGAGATTTGGAGAAACATCGTGATAATTATAACATGTCTTTTAGATTCCTTTATGGCCATACTGGCCCAGTCTTTTCCGTAAAATTCAGCGATAATAACCAATACATTTTATCGACTTCTGCTGATAAAACAGGTTTTTACATATCCTAATCGATTTTAGTCCGCATGTGGAGTGCGCAATTGTATAATTGTTTGGTTGTTTACAAAGGACATAGTGGGGCTATTTGGGATTTAGATATCGGCCCACATGGAGTATATTTTGCTACTGCCTCTCAAGATAAAACAGCTATGCTTTGGAACGTCGAGTGTATCAATCCAATAAGAATATTTACAGGACATTTATCGGATGTCACCGTAAACATAATTATTGAGTTTCTAGGCTGTTAAATTTCATCCTAATTCTCTTTACGTCTTTACGGCTTCTAGTGATCGATCTATGAGAATGTTTAGTATTTTGAATGGTGCATGTGTCCGTCTATTTACTACTTTCCAACCTCTTATTACTTGTTTGAGTGTTTCTCCAGATGGCCAAAGATTGGTCTCAGGATCCTCAGATTCGTCAATAAATGGATACGATATTATGACAACCAAATTATTATGGAGTGTAAATAATGAAGAAGAGAAAAATAGTTCGATCTATTCTATGGACTTTTCATCAGATTCGGATGCATTGTTTTGTACTTCTTCAGATAACTCTATCTCTACTTGGAATCTTTATAGTCAAATCAATCCTACTAATTCTACCTTCCCTACTTCACCTTCTTTTGCTACTTTGAAGTTTCGTCCAAATACGACAGATTCCAAGTATTCATTGTTTTTATCTCTTTAGTGGAGAATTTTCTCCGCCTAAATTGACATCAAAGTTCTATTCGAAGAATACGGCTCTTAAGTTTGTGAAATGCACTAAAAGAAATTTGGTCTTATGTGTCGGTGCTTCTTTATCTTAACTAAATCTTCTCTTTATTTTTCACACCTTTGCCTCATTTTACGCCACACTCTTTGCGACTCCCACACCGAATTATTTTTTTGAAAGAGGATTTTTAAAGATTAAAAAGGTTTTATATGTAATTTTATTTAAAAATGCATTATAATCAATTAAATGCCATAGATGCATATTGGCGCAAATCACCTCTATTATCAACTGTAAACTCCCCACTAGATTTACAGGTCATAAAAGTCGCAGTTGATTCATTCGAATTCATTTTCTTCAACTCTGAATTGAAATTTAATTGTTTTAAATTTTTAACAAGGCTTTGATTGGAATTAACTTTAGTATAAGTCGAACCACTGATATCCGTCTCCATAGGTGAGGCTTCATCCACCCCTTCATCGCCATCAAAATCATCGTATCTCGTTATTTTGCTTATGCTTTCTTTTACTTTGGCGATTGAATCCATGGCTAATTTTGGATCATTATTATAGTTGGGCATATTTTGAAACTCCTTGCTCCCCATGTCAACTTCATAAACACTCTTTTGATCCACATTATGTACAGCTGTAGGTACAGCTTCATTTTGCTTATGTGATGCCTTTGATGGGATAACAATTCTGTTGGTGCCAAAACTCTTGATCACAGTGGGTTTTTTAAACTTAGGCTTCTTGATAAAACCACTTGATTTCTTGATCAGATCGATAAGTTGTTTGATGTTGACCCTTCTGCTTGGATTGATGTTCAACATGCTCTTTACAATAAAGTTGCCTTCATCGCTCAGTTGGAACATTTCCGATAAAAGATTGGGGTTCAACATGTATTCTAAGAAAGCTGGATCTTCTTTAACAGCTCTCTTCCAAGGATTTCTGCCGAAACATAAGTTCAAAAAGATAACACCTAGACTCCACACATCGGCCGCAGAAGTAAAGTAAGGAATGCTTTTTTCGGAATTATGTACATCTGCTTTTGGTTTGTGAGCTTCGGGGCTCATATAAAAGCAGCTTCCACAGCCATATTCTCTTGACCATCCCGACGAAGTGGCTAAGCCAAAATCAGCCAACTTGATTTTGCCTCTGGCGTCCAATAAAATGTTTTCAGGCTTCAAATCTCTATGATAAACGCCTTTTGAATGGCAGAAATCCACAGCATGTAAGATTTCTAAGAACACTTTTCGAATTAATTCATCTCTAACGACCGCTTTATTATAATTGATCAGATCAGCATCTTTACTTTCTTCATTTACGTTCTCTTCATTGCAATTAGTTAGATTGCCTATGGTAATCGCATCATACAAGTCGCCACCTTCACAATATTCTAAACCGACATAGATCATGTCTCTAGCTTGGACTACAAACTCCAAACTCACAATACTTGGATGCCAACTAACCAACCTGTGTAAATTGACTTCATTACAAATGCCATCTCCTTGCTTTTTGATCATCGACAAAGGCAATGTCTTGACAGCATAACATGTGAATGGATGCTGGCATACTTGGGCCAAATAAACCGCTCCACAACAGCCCCTTCCAATTATATCGACCAGCTCGTAATTTATTACATTCTTGCCGACTCTTTGCTGCAATATAGCACCTAATTTGGAGTATTCATCTTGTGTATGCTCCATTTTGTTTTATTTGGAAATTATGATTCTGAATAGATGGCTTTTTATATGAATTGATTGCCGTTTTTGGAGATTCAGCCCATTACACCTTGAATGTGAAACAGGAGCACTTTCTAACTTTTATTTTTAGTTTATTTGCTTTTTGGTTGATTTTCTCCAATCCCAATTTGCCATTTCTACTCTAACTTGAATAGTATCGCTACCTCAAGGTGTGCAAAAGAAACAGTTTAGCCATACATGTCTGTAAACCAGCTTATTTATCCGATCACAATCGATTGATATAATCTTTTGATACTAAAATTAATATTTGTTACATTTGAAACCTGGAAGAAAAAATAATTTCCAATTGTTTTACTTTTAATTGAAATCTGGACTCAATCTACTATGTTTTTGTACAAAATAAATCGGAATATTAAACAAAAAATCTTTTATAATGTTGCGTTGTATGGAGGCTTATTAATGAGTTGTATTTTGGTTACAAAAAATAGGATCCGAGTAAGCTGACTTAAAATGTTTTAAATTAATACTTTACAATCAGACCGCCTCTGTAATCTCTAAATGAGCCACTGCGTGGCTTAAGAGACTAGGAAACTTTAAAAAATATACACTTTTATGATTGTAAATACATTTTTAGTTTGATTTATATCTTAAAATATGTATAATTATATTTTATACATTTGAGATCACATTTGGTCGAAAACTGATTCACCCACCGTTTGAATTATTACACATCTACTACCCTCGATTGCTCTTCAAAAGCTTCTATTTTTAATGACTACCATTTTGATATATTTGAATACAATCTAGCTGCCTTGTTTTGCTTTTTGATCAACTTCGACAGCTGTTCGTTATGACTGAGTCAGGCATGTATTAGGGCGTTTCGCGCAAAGTGGCACTCGAATTTTGTTTAATCATTCCTTTAATAATATACTAATAATATCAAGCCTTTTAAATTAATTTATATATACTACAAGCTTTATTTATAAATAATATATTTTGAATATTATCATGAATAGCTTGCAAAAATTAAAAGATTCAATTTCAGATAAAAAACAGCGGATTTTCATCAAATTTGGCATAATCCTGGGACACAGTTCTGGGATAATTCATAAAGAATTAGTTGAATCAATTGGAAATAGTGCCTATAAACTAATTACAGTCAAGAATTTAGTCAATAAGTTTAAGACAGTCTACAATGTGGTCGAAGATAACAGAGGAGGTGATACAAGTGATGTCTCGAAAAAAGAAAATGTAATAGATGAAATTAAAGAATTGTTGGCCCAAACTATAATATAAACTTGTCTCGAACTTTCCATGCGGGTAAATTGTAGTAAAACAACAGTATTTCGATATTTAACAGAAGATTTACAAATGAAAAAATTATTAAGTAAATGGGTACCTCATTTTCTCACGGATGAACAAAGAGAACATAGAGTGTTAGCATGTAAAAACAATATGCAACTTTTATTGAGACAAAATAACTTGATTAATCGAACTTTGGCAATAGATGAAACTTGGGTGTCTTTATACATGCAACCCCAACGTGACCAGATTCGATCTTGGAGAAATAAGAATGAAGACCCACCTAAATTTTTACTTCAATCTAAATATGGAAGAAATGTGATGCTAATATTAGCAATGGATTTTCAAGTTGTTGCTTATTGGAAGCTCTGTGCTCCTAAAGAGACTGTAATTGCAGAAGTCTATACAAACTTCCTAATCGAATTATTAGAAAAATGGATACCTGATAAGAAATTCAAGGTACCTATAATATTACATGATAATGCTAGACCACATAAATCAAGTCTTATAAAGCAGTATTTTATTGATGAAAATATTCGGGTTTGGGATCATCCTCCCTATAGCCATGATATTAGCACACATGATTTCAATTATTTTGGGCAATTAAAGAGGAAATTAAAAGAGAATATTTACGACGATTGGAATGAACTAGAAATTCAGCTTGAAAGTGCAATTCTGGGGCTTAATTCTAAAGGTTTTATGAATGGTATCCAGAAGTTACCCGAAAGATGGAGAAGTGTAGTATTCGAAGAATGTTCGTATCTATAACATACTAAATTTCAACTTTATATCTTTTATAGTAAACTTTTTATTTAAATTTTTCGACTGCCTCTTTGCTCGGAACGCCCTAATAAGATGGGCATCGGACTTTATAAAATTAACCCGTGCGATAATAAAAGATGTAATAGATTGTTAATAAAAGAAACAGAATAAATGTAACAACTTCAATCGATGTTACTACCCCCTAATTTACCCTAGTATAGATTTTTGTTCATTTCACTCAAATAAAACTGAGAAGCATTTGGAGCATTTTCAATAATGTCCTTGTAATTATTTAATTGCTTGAAATTCAACTCTGTAAAATAGTACTGAAACTCTGTAGCTATCATTTATACAAATCTTTGTTTCGATTTAATAATATCAAAGCAAAACTGTATATTTCTAGTCATAAAACGAATCATCTTTGCAATCAAGTAATATATCTATTTTTAATAGTTCATCCTTAAAGCGATTCCTTCTAATGGTATATAAAACTCTATGTCTAAATACACACTTGTTTGGTCGTCTTCAACTAAAGGGATATAGAGGCCTTTTACAGCATGCAACTTAAATAATTGGAAAACCATAATTTTTTTAACTGTCAGGATATTTTTGATTTTAAATAAAAAACAATTAAATTACTGAATAAAATGATATTCCCTTAATTTTATTTTACATTTTTATTTTCATATTATAAATAAACCATAGATAAATCGCTAAATAAATTTAGTGTGTACCCACACAAAAAATGAGAAAAATAAAAAAGTAATATTTTTATGCTTACCATTTGATCTTACATCTCTTATACGTCTGGGCATAGAATTTACAAAATTATTTATAAAATCCTATGGTAAGCTATACCACAATCTTAATAATTTAATTCCCAATTGATTTTTATTACCAAACTTCTTTCCTCTTAACTCTTTCTTCATATAAGCCCAAACTTGTTCTATTGAGTTGAGGTCGGGACATTGACTTGGCCAAGCCAGAGTCTCGATCTCGCTTTCCCCTAAATAGTTACCCATTATCTTAGAAGTGTGTTTAGGGTCTTTATCATGCTGAAACACAAAGTTATTTAGGTCCATAGGTGTCGCTGATTGTTTCGAATTGTTTTCCAATATATAAATATATTGATACCTATCCATGATTCTATCAATAAATACTAATATGCCTACTCCTCTGGCTGAAAAACAACCACAAACCATCAAACTAGCTTTATTGAATTTGACGATATGTTCTACGACTTAAAATCTAGCCCTTTTTCCGGTTCACACCAAACATGTCTATTACTATATGAATTATAAATGTTAAATTTTCATTCGTCAGAAAATATGATTTTTTCTCAGTAGGTATCTGTTATAAATAGCTACTTATTGCACAATTCATTCCTTCTGAATATGTTTTTTGCTGACAATAAAGATTTTCTATAGGGGTAGTAAGCATATAAAGTTATGTTATTTAAGCATCCTCTAATTATTTGATCAGAAACCTTTTTATTTTGTTTCATTTCAAAGAGAATGTTTAATTTTGGGGCACCGATAGTCGGATTTTCTTTATGAATTTCGTGGACAGTATTAATATGCTCATCATTGAGTGTATATGATCTACCAAAGCCTCTTTTCCTTTTAATTTTACCTTTTTGGTTATATTCTATTAAAGATTGATTTACTGTAGAACGTGGTATTGATGTCATTTTCTCTATTCTTCTAATTTTAAATCCTTGTTCCCATAAAGACACTATTTTTCCAAATTCGAATTGATTTACTTGTACCACTTTAATTTATTTTTTAGAGTTTTATTTTATTTATTAAAAAATTAATATATTGCAATTATTTTGTCCCATTTTTTCTGTAACACCGAAAATTTTCACCTATCAATTACTTAATACCGTAGAACCGGTATTAATGGCCCGGGCTATTATATATTTCACATCATTTTTATGGCATATTATTAAAGGGGACTATAGATAAAGAAGGGCTTCAATTAAAAGGTAAGTGTCGAAATTTTAAAAAATCTTTTTTTCCTTCACACCGAATCAAATTTGAGCCATGGAGTTTAAAGATATTCCGAAAGTAAAATAGCAGCCGTTCAGTAGCATTTAAATTGTTTATAATTTGTAAACCGAGTACTTTACAATGAGGCGAATATAATAGAATGTAAATTTTATATACTCATATAATGATACTTATATCTATTGTTAATATGGTATTAGGGTTTCCTGTTTATTCTCATTATTAATCGAAAAAATTTGCTTTTTCCAAAAAGTTGACAGCGGGTGGAGGCGGAGCTGTATAAAAGCGGTCATTTTATTTTTAAACTATAGAGAGATATTTAAAATGACTTAATGAGGCGTCTAAAAATAAAATAAACATGTTTTTGTTTTTATAAATATTATGAAATAAATCGGCAAATAGAAGGTTGATAAAGTTATTTGAAAAATAATAATGTGAACCAAAAGTATTTAAATTATAATATCTTCATAATTAATATTATCATTTATTGTATTTTGATAAGTTTTTTTAAACTTGGTCTGTTTTGGTTTAAGATTTCAAGATATTTTTCACCTATATACGGTTTTCTCAAAAACTCCAACATTTTATCTTCTTTTTTAGTTGGCTTACAGATCAAACCATATATTATAAAGGAGGTTCGAATCAGTTCACTTGAAATACTATCCCAAATGTCCCCTACCCATTTACAAATGGTATACAAACATGGAGATTTGACATTTCCAAATGAAGTTAGCTGATTATCTGGATTATTAAACCAAAGAATAAATTGATTTTTTATAAAATCTTTGAATGGTTTTATCCATCAGACGTCCGGGGCCTGGACAAGCCCCGTACATCCAGGAGGGATAAAAAATTGTCAATTTTATAAGAATCCAATACTTTTTTAGTAGAATCACTTGTATGGCATCTAAATGTATCCAAAACCAGTAAAATTCTAATTTTTTCATTAATATCAAACTTATTTTCTATCATTTCTTTAATTGTACTATCATCAATCCAACTATTGCCGAGATATGATAATATAAGATCACCACCAAAGTCTTTTTTTATAGATGGTATCACCCTTTTTCTGTTAAGCAAAACATATGGTTTACACTTTTAGCCATTTGCTTTGGCCATTAGATATACAGTAATTCTTTTTCTTGTATTGGAAGTACATTTAATGTTTATAGATTTTTCGCCTTTATTATCTAGGGTATAGTTACCACTATTATCAAACCACACTCCAGTTTCGTCACCTGAATATATTTTATTATCGGTATAGTTGTTTTCTTTAATAATTTTATGATTTTGGACAATAAAGTTTAAAATGGTATCGACATAGTCGATAGGTGTTTTTTGGGCCTTATTATTCACCTTTCGGGTAACAAGGTTGTGTCCTTTGAGAAAGGAATCAAGCCAGCCATTACTGCACCGTATTTTTTAGCAGTCTAATTGTAAAGAATCAACCAAAGTTTTACCATGATTTTGGACCATTTTACGCGTTACACGGTATCCTTTTTCGCGATTATCCCATATCCAATTGAGTAATTCATTTTCAAACTCTATATTAACAATTTTTCTACCTCTCCCTTTACTCGGTGCCTTTTAGATTTTCCATTTTTAACACATGATTTTAATGCATCTTCTTGACCTTTCCAATTCCTGATATTATTCCTATCTACTCCGAATTTTTCAGAGGCATCAGATATGTTTGTACTTTTTGCATAATCAACTATTTTTAACCTTGTTTCAATTGTGAATTTGGTTTTCATACTATAATAATTTTTTATATTAAGTGTATAGCCTTAGCTTTTATAATTGTATAATTCCGTATATTATTCATTAAATTAATTTATACAGGGGCAAATACATTTGGTGCAGATTAAATGCGTTATATTTATAATGCTGCATAATATAATATAATGCATTTATAACTTTTAAAGTTGTAAAATGTATAAATTTTACAAATATCATAAAATTCTAATACTGTCAGTCTATAATTTTAAATTTTCAACGAAATAATTGGAATATTATTTGAGGGGAGCTAATATTTTTTTCATTTTCATTTCAAATGGACTATTAATGCAGGTATCCATTCTATTACATGTGGGCCATTAATACCGGTTCTACGGTATTTTATTTTTGATAGGAGAATAAAATTATATAACAAAATAAAGATCAAAAAACAAGTTTATTTAGTTTATTAGCTTTTTTATTAAATGCTAAGTTAATTGAATAGTACAGAAAAATATAGTTGTCCCATTTTTTTGTGAGACACTGTATTACAATAAGGTATATATTTTTAATTTATTTCATAATTAGTCGGATACAAGCTATTTCAGAATATAGAGAAACACAAAATGAACTTATAGGTAACAGGCCTTCTAACTACTCAAAAACAACTAATGAAAAAAGACATAATTTAATAAGGTTGGTAAATGAAGAAGGTGTTTCAATAAAAATACTGCAACTGTGTTACAAATGAATTATAACATAGGAAAGTCTATTTGGCGGAAATTTTAAAAAAATGGAATTATTGAACAAAAGCCTAAAGGAGGAAGGGAAAAACTGTATTAACTGAAGAAATAATAAATCGGATCGAAATTATTGTATCTGAAAATCCTGGATACTGATTAAAAAAATCAAAGAAATGTTAGAAAATGAAATATGACCTCAATTCAGTATATCTATCTCTACAATCAATCGATGTTTAGCAGACCTTTCTATAACTCTAAAAAAAGTACACAGGGAATTGGATGTGGTTAATTGTGCAGAAAAAATTGCAGAAAGAAAGAAATACGCTTTGTGCTTTAAAAATAATTTTTCAGATGACTATTCTTCAGTTATTTTCATAATTGAATCCTTCTTTAATCTACATTTGAATAGATCGCAAGCTCGTTCCAAAATCGGCCAGAGATCTAATTTAATATTACTAAAAGTTAGAGAAAGATCTGTAACTATGACACCTAGCTTGAGTGTCACAGATATTTGCTTTTAGAAGTTTAGATCAGAATCTACAGTAAAGGGAGATGTATTTTCTGAATATTTGACAGACTTATACAAATATCTCAATGATGAGTTAAAAATGCGTAAAGTATGTTTAATTCTCGACAACGCCCTTACACATAAACCTGGTGAATTAAATAGGATTACAAAAGAATATAAATTTACATTTAAATTCTTATCATACAGCTACATGTTAAATCCTATTGAAAATGCGTTTAGAAAAATCAAGAATAATGTGCGATCTGAATTGACGAAAGGTTCTAATGTTTCATTAGTTGATTTTGTGCTTTCAACGACTCAAACTGTTACAGCTGAGGACTGTTATGGCTACTTTTGTTATATGGCTCGTAATATTACAAATTGTGCAACTGGATTGTCATACATCCATCAATAAATTTTATTAAATATTAAATATTTATTTTTCATTTATAAAATTTTTTGTATTCCTTAAATGATCGGTTTTTAATAAATTTCAAAATAAAATCAAAAACTTATCAAAAACACTTAAATAATTATGAAAAATCATTTATTTATAGTTTTGATAAATATTAAATATTAAATTGTAAAAGGTTTAAATTGATTGGGAAAAAGGTTAAATCATTTTGTGAAAAGGTTAAATTGGTAATAAAAGGGTTAAAATGATTAATAAAAAGGTTTAATTTACTGATAAAAAGGCCAAATTTACTGGAAAATGGTATACATAGAAGAGCTCAGGAAGATATGTCGATCGAAATCGGCTTAGAAATAAGCGAATTGAACCTTATTATAGTATTTAGATCTGGTGTTAATACATTTAAACTTTGCTTTCGCTATTGGTTTATCGTTCACTATAGCAATATCAGAATATAAACATTCATTAATGCAGTCGAAGTCAGAGAGATACTTAATACATGTGCTTCTGCATAAATTTTTCATATTACTTATCGCTTCATATCTAAAAATTGGCTTACCAGTGTCCCCCAGATCCCTAAGGTTTGGATGAAGTTTTTGAAGTTTCGCGAATAGATCTTTTTGATTGATGCTGAGACCTTGAAGGCATCGTTAGTCAGGGGATTAAATGTAAAGTTATATATTTTATTTGTATTTCAGATGCATACAATATTTATACATTTGGTTTATTAAAATCTTATGGTTTTCTAATATTTAATCATTTTTTATCAACTCATTCAATTAATTTTATCAAATGTTTATAGATTAGTTTTTGTTTATTATATTAAAGGTTTTTTAATTTAATTATTGATCAACCTTTTAAATTTTTCTAGACTTGTATATACATATATTATATATATATATTTAATTATATAATAATTTATGGAAAATTTATTTATTACTTTGTTATTTTTGATCACAAACATTTTACATCTGTTACACAAAATTTTGGTGCAATCCTCAATCTTTAGGAAATACACTATAATACAACTAAATATAATATAGCCCACCTGATATTCTTTTAACTTTATAAAAATTTTATTCGATATTTAATACATTTATACCCATCTTTTATCTGATAATCCCGAGGCTTATTTGAAAAGCCTATGAAAGAATATAAAATAAATTGGAAATTTACAATACTTCACTAATGAGCTTCGTTAATGAAAAGTCAATGAATGGAGTCTTTCTTGTTTCAATATTTATGATAATATCAAGTCATTTTCTAATCGATGCATTGATATCAACTTCTATAATAAAATGGATCGCTATCTTAAATTTGCTGGTCAATTTATTATTAATAGAAATGAACAGCTTTTTATCAAATTATGATGATTCAGTTAAAATAGTCGTTCTTTTATTCATAAGAACCGGATATTATGTATTTTCTATTCTGTGGATTGGTATATTTGTATTTATATTTTATATTGACTATTCTACAACTTTTCCTACTTGTGTGGTATGGATTTTCAGGCTATACTCCCCGTGATTTGTTTGAACAATTGTTATTTTTCTTCTAAATTGGAACATGAAGATGATATACTTTTTAATACAGTGCGACCATAATTTATTCGCGCACTTTATAATTTTAATATAACTTAATTATGCTTAAAATAAATAAATAAATTTCATGATTGAATTATTTTATAATATATTAATATTGTTTTGATCTTATTTTTATTTATTTAATTTATTTTAATTTTTATTAAAAAGCATTTTTAAAAATATCTCCGCAATTTTTTGACCATAATGTATTCTCACGCTTTTAAAAATCTTTATATATAAAAATGTTAATATTTTATTGAACCTCTATGAGCGTAAATAACTTCATAAACTCTATCTGGCATTGATTTTATTAGGTTTTCTAATACATCTTTTTCAATCTCTTCCCAACTTCGAATTATTGAAGTCTTAAGCTCATCAATGGAATAAAACTGCTTTCCTCCTTCATATACCGACTAGAGAGCAATCCCCATAAATTTTCTATCGGATTTAGATCCAGTGAGTATGGAAGCTACGACATAACTTCGATGTTTCTATCTTTGAACCATTTTATAGTAGAATTAGCAACATGACATCTACAGTTATCCTGCTGGAAAACGGGATTATCTCCTCCAAATTCATTCAAAAATAGTATAAGATTCTTTTCTAAGTTTTTCTGGTACATAATTTGATCTTGTCTTCCAGAAATAAATGCGATATTTGACTTCCCATAGAAGTAAAAGCAGGCCCAAATCATTAATGAACCACCTCCTGTATGTCTCTTGGAAAAAATCAATTCATCCTTTCTTAAATCATGCAAATAATATGCAAACCTATCCGGTCCATCTAAATAAACTTTTTTCATCACTCCTTATGAAATTTTTCTATTTATCTCCCCAGGCTATTTTAGTTTTAGCCCAATCTAATCTTTGATATTTTTTATCATCATTTAATGGCGGTTTTGTCAACATTTTCTTGTACTGAATATTTGGAGAGTCCTTTAAAACTTTTCTAATAGTTTCTTTACATACTTTTAAGTCCATTTCTTCTTTAATTTTTAAAGAGATGCTGGTTTATTACTAGCATTTCTGACTATTAACTGCTTCTTTGAACTAGAAAGCTTCATTTTTGGACCAGATCTTTTCTTCATTTCTTTTTTATTCTTTAAATAATATCTAATTGAACTTTCATTTCTCCCAAGTTATTTTCTATCCATCTATTTGATCTTCCTTCTTCTTTAAATGCATCAATCACTCCTTTCTCTTTTTCAGTCATTCTTGCAAATTTAGACAACTTATTAATAAATAAAGTAATATTTTGTTTTATTTTTAATATTCTTTTTAGAATTTTAATTTTTTTGCTTTAAAATATTAAAAATACATAAATGAAAGTTAGTGTGGGAATAAATTATGATCAAAAAAGTGCAGAGATATTTTTAAAAATGCTTTTTAATAAAAATTAAAATAAAGTAAATAAACAAAAATAAGATCAAAACAATATTAATATATTATAAAATAATTCAATCATGAAATTTATTTATTTATTTTAAGCATAATTAAGTTATATTAAAATTATAAAGTGCACGAATAAAGTATGGTCGCGCTGTATAAATTTAACATTTTTGATAATAATTTTTAGACTGTAATCAATATCTTGACATGGCTCTTTATTTTCCTTCAGAGTAGTCTCCATTTTACTTATTAAATAATTGGTTGATTAAGAGTGAGAATAATCCAAATTCATTAAAAAATTGGTTGAATTAAGCAAAGAATCAAAAAGGGACTACTCTGAAAGAAAATAAAGAGCCACATTAAAATGGAGGCTAAATGATATGATAATACACCACCTTAGTAGTCCCGTGACTTTTAAAAGAAAAATAATAATCTATTTTAATAAAAACATTATATTTTTTCATCTTATTTAATATTTTAATCAACATTTTTGTAATATCATTTTACATGCCATAATCAAGATCACACCCAAATCAAATTGTGGGCGTAGTAAACCGAGAGGCTAAAAATACAAATATAAGAATCATAATAAATCAAGGGTACTCATAATGATAAAAATAGAGACACTAAAATCTAAAAAATTAAAATCAAAGGAGGATCACAAATCAAATTTCTTCGCCTTCATCAATATTGTATGTGTTGCAATAGGAGTCGGAATTCTTGGCCTTCCATACGCACTTTTACAAGGAGGATGGATCTGTATCGTGATAATACTATTTACTGGAATTGTAAGTATCAAGACTGGAGAGTTATTAATAGAATGTTTGTATGTAGAAAAAGGTAAAAGAATTGAGGATTATAGCGAAGTTGGGTATAAAGCTTTTGGTTCGCTTGGTAAAGGATTGGTTAGATTCTTTCATTTTGTTTCATTGCTTTCTCGTGCCTGTATTTATATAATCTTGATGGGTATGAATCTATTAGACTTAACACAGACTTTGAACTTGCAATTATGGATAATGATTAGCGGAGTGTCAATTTTGATGCCTTGCCTCGTCTTGAAAACCATCAAAGAAGCAATAGTTCTTACCTTTTTGGCGATGTTTTCAACTTTTGTTGTCGTCTTTATCATAATTGTTTTTGGCTTGATAGATTTACCAGTTTATGATCCGATCACTCATCCTCTGTTCAATTATTCCACCTTTGCTTTGGCTATTGGACCAATAGCGTTCTCTTATGGCGGAAATAACATTTATCCTCAAATAGAAAAGAAAATGAAATCTCCTAAACAATTTAATAAGATCTTAAGGACTTCCATCATCTTTATAACTGTGATTTATATCTTAATCTCCTCGATTGGATATGTTTCTTATGGTGATTATCTTTTGAGCCCTATTTTGTTGAATTTTTCAAGCCCAACAGCTAAAATTGTCTCAATCTTGTTTATAACAGCTCATGTTTATTTGGCAGCGCCTATCTTTTTGTGTATATTTTTTGTAGATGTAGAAAAATACTTTGATTTAGAAAAAAAAAGAGAATGTAATCAAATAATGACTAGATCAGCAATTAGAGCCATTACAATTTTATTATTATCTGCTTTGGCCATGTTTCTACCTTTCTTTAACGATTTTATGAGCTTATTTGGGGCTTTTACTAATTGTGTTTTGGTTTTCATTTTACCTGTAATTTATCACTACAAGTTGTTTGGTTTCAAAAATCGTTCTTGGGTTGAAAATATCTTTCACTTCTTGATTGTAGTGATTGGTATTGTAAGTTTGATATTAGGTTGTTATCAGGCAACCTTAGAGCTTATAACGGGTTTTAAAGAGTAAATACTTAGTTTTAAATAAATGATTGAAAATACTTTTTTTAAGTCCATCGAATTACCTGTTTCGAGCTTACAAATAAAACAATCATCGGAGAATGAAAGCCAAGATTTAATAAAATATTTTATGGCTTCTTTTTATAGTTACGTTTTCTATCCCTGTCAAGACCCGGAATACTTCCATAAAGATACGAATTAGTTTCTCTAAGCCCTGGGATTTTATCCATGTTGAAACTTTTCAACATTTTCTAATACAATCAAAAATTACCGAAAATACCTTAGTTTCAGGGTCGACTTCAAAAGTAGATAAAGCAAGAGCAGAAACTTCTGGTACATATTGATCTTTTCGTTCTCTTTCCTCTTCTTGCAATTTGAACGAAATACCACGAACTGGGCCACGTTGAATACGTCTCATTAAATGAGTGGTGAAACCGGCAATTTTGTTTCTCAATCTCTTAGAAGGGATAACTGCTACTTCATCACAAATCTTCTTATTAACTTGGAAATCCATGGTTAATTTTGGATAATATTTCTCAATTAAGGTTCTACTTGCTCTTTTGACGGTCTTGGTTCTTACTCTTCCCTATTTAAATAAATTAATGTATAAGATAAAATGATGTATGTATAATGGAAATGGGTTCTTACCATATTGAGGTGATTTGAATTCTTATGTAGCGATTTTGGCTGGCTGTAATTTTAGTCGACGCAACAGTTCGGCTCAACTGAACTGCAGACAGCAAGGCAAATAAAGTAGAGTGGCTATGCATTATGGAAAGTCAAAATTGACTTATAAAAGTATAATATGCCATTGAATAATTGTTTTCCAGGCTTTGAAAGATTGAATTTTATGATACAAGCAGAACTAAAAGGAATTGTCTAAACCCACACTTTTTAGAAAGAAATGGCTCATAATAATATAAAAAGTATGTTTATATGGGACAAAATTTTTGAAGCCTTGGTTATAATTCCAAATAGAACTTTTACAAAAAATGAATTGGATTATAAACATAAAGAAAAATACAAGAAAATATTCAAAACAATTTTTCTTAAAATTTATTGTATTTGTTTTGATATTTCTCCAGTTAATTCTCTGTCTTATAAATAGGATTGAATTAAATTGATGTGAAAAAATGAAAGAGAATCTAGGTCAAATTTTATCAAAAAAATAATGGTCTTATAAAAAGGTTATGTCTTTTTTATTTATAAAAGGGGCTTACTATTGTTCTTATTCGATAAAGGTGAGTGAAATCTATAAGGAATTGAAAGCAAAAAAATAATAAATCATGTTTTATTAAGAGGCTTTTAATCAGAATATACACTATGTCGCACGGAAATTCGGACACCCTACTTTTTGTAAACCGAAGCGTCAATTCGGCTTATAAATAAATATGAATAAAAAATTAGATATATTTAAACAGTATTATTTTTAATATTTATTTATTTATTACTATTTTTTATTAAAAAAGTTAGAAAAGCAAAAAGGAAATTTATTGATCCAGGACGGAAATTCGGACATTTTCGTTATTCACACAAAACCCAGAAAATAATAGGCTTAAGGAATAAAATATTAGAAAAACAATGACAAATATTGATAATTTTGTATTTGGACAGATTTTAGCACTTAGGAAAGAAGGGTATTCTTATAGAGAGATCGAAAGTTTGACCTGTATACCCAAGTCCACAATAAGCGATTACCTCAAAAGATTAAGAGAACCGGACTCAATGTAGAGAAAGAAAGGCTCCGGAGGTAAATATGTACTCGATAATGACGACATAAGAGCTATAAAGGCCATTCATGAAGAAAACCTGAAAGCTAGTGCTCCAAAAATGAATAAAATCTTTAAAGAAAATAGGGATAAAATTGTCTCAGATGATGCGTTTAGAAGATGTTTAAATAGCCTTAACATATAAGCTTACTTCCCTGACAGGAAACCTTTAAGGTTGCCAAAAAATATAAGGAAAAGGGAAGAGTTGTGTGCAAAGTGGATATTTCAACTTGATAGTTACTGGGAAAGTGTTATATTTTCAGATGAATGTAAATTTAATCTTTATAATTCAGATAGCTGTTCATATGATGGCGACCTCCATCTAAAAATCTTGATCCCAAGTATGTAGAAAAGACAGTAAAAGTTGACAAAGGTAGTATGATGGTTTGGGGATGTTTTTCTTACAAAGGAGTTGGAAACTTGGTCTTTACAGATGGTAAATTGGATAGATATGGTTATTTGGATATATTAAAATACAATTTAACACAATCAACAAATAAAATGGGACTAAATGACTTCGTATTTCAACACGATAATGACCCCAAGCATACTTCTAAGCTCATTGGGAAATATCTTGGGGAAAAAGAAGTCGAAACTTTACTTTGACCAAGCCAAAGCCCCGACTTGAATGCAATTGAACATATCTGAGCCTATATGAAGAGAGAGCTGAGGGGGAAAAACTTCGATGATCCAGATGAGTTAAAAACAGAGCTATTAAGATTATGGAATAACTTGCCCGACAATTTTATAAAAAACTTAATTAAATCAATGCCTAGAAGTGTTACAAATTCATGGGAAGTATTGTAGTTATTGGTTTTTAAATGTCCGAATTTCCATGCTGGATCAATAAATTTCACTTTTGATTTTCTATCTTTTTTAATAAAAAATAATACAGTTTAAATATATCTAATTTTTTTATTCAAATTTATTTATAAGCAAAATTGATGTTTCGATTTACAAAAAATAGGGTGTCCGAATTTCCGTGCGACATAGTGTACATAAAATATTGAAAGCTAGAGTCGGATAGTTGTTAGAATGTGGATTATTTAGGAGTACTTATATATGGCTTAGGACTACCTCCCTCTTGATATTTAATCTTACTCCTTATACTGCTTTTAAACCTGTTTTCATTTAATCCGGAACGAGGGGCTACAAAGCCAATTTCTTTCTAAAAATGACTCCAAACTAACAATAAAAAAACAAAGGTTTATCCATTCATCTGTTATATCCACCATTTCTAGACATCTCCAGGCCATTGTGCTGGTATATTGTTAGTTTGGAGTCATTTTTAGAAAGAAATTGGCTTTGTAGTCCCTCGTTCCAGCTTAAATGAAAAACGTTCCGGATAAAATGAAAAATCCTGTACATAAAATAAAATTATCTGGAAGAAATTTTTTGGTTGAAATAGTTGGAAATAAAATATTTAAATATCATTTGGTTGAAATATATGTAGAAATTTTTATTTTTATCAACCAAAATAGCTTTTCATATAATTATTAAAACTTTTCAACCATAATGATATATTTTCTTCAAAAATTTACTTATTTTATCAACCAAAATATTCTGTTTTCTTCAAAAATTTCCTTCCATATAGAAAAATGTCAAATCAGTCGAACCAATTGGACTACAGCAGCATAGCATCAAAGAACAAGAAGTCGCCTGATATATGGCACAATATTTTTGAAGCCTCGGTTATAATTCTTTCATCATAGTGAAAATAGGATGAGGAAGCAACTAAAATGGCAAGAGATATAGCTAAGAGTTATTTTATGGATAGTAAATTTATTTACTATTTTATGCATTCAAGAAACTAAAATTTCTCGATCAATTAGAATAATGTTTCAAAAATAAAGTGCCATATGGAGAACAAACAGTAATTATGAGTCTTTAGTTCCTATTCTACCATTTAAAACAGTATTGACGAACTCCATAGCCTTTGACCTTAGAAATACAGCCTATAGCAAAGAAGAAGCAACCAACGAGATATTCAAGATCTACCCAAACTGCAACAAAGTAGCTTTTAACAGTAAGTCAAAAGTACTGCAAGTAGGTTTTAAGACGAAAAAAGAGAAAACAAATACTTTCGAGAAGGATTTTTTGATGGATGGCTTAAACATCAGGAAAACCTCACTTTATCACGAAAAGGAAGAACCACTTAAAATCTTCATCAAAAACCTCTCGGTACTCGAGGAAGAACAGGACACAGTAGATTTAATCAAAAACTCATTCACGGAATATGGTATAATAGATGATATATTGGTAAATACCAAGGTAGACTCATGCCAAATGCCGTAATCCTAATGAAACCGAATAAGATTAAAGAAATACCTACCACTATGCTATTTAATAACGAAAAATGTAGTATAGAATATAAAAATTCACCCATAAGGTGCTACAGCTGCAATAGCAACGGACATATCGCCCAAGACTGTAGAACAAGCAAGAAAAGAAAGGCAGGAAGACAGGTCACAATCTTGAAGGAGAATATTAACTAGAATCAACATAAGAAAGGTGAAAACTCACCACAAAATAGTGACCTTCAAACAGAAAATGTTGAAGACTCTATGAAGGATAAGACAGAAAATAGAGAGAAAAACATATCAACAGGCCAAGATGATGAAATAGTGTCAAAAACCGGGAATTCTGAAAACCAAAATTTGATGAACAGCAATCTAATTGTTGATATGACTGATTTAAACCCCACTGAGACTCCACAAGATGAAACCCCTACCACCAGGGATCCAAATGCTATGGACTATGAGGAAGAAGTGCCAAAAAATAAGGATTTGGTAGAAGTTACTAGCCATAATTATAACACTCCAGGTGTTATTTAGCCCAGAAGATCTACTCGTATTCTGAATAAACAGGCCAAACTTACGGACAACTATACACTGTTGGGGAGTAATCTCAGCACCCCCCCCCCGAAACTGTCTAATGATAAATACATCTTTATCGGTAAGCAGAAGTTATAGCTTCAAGTTCCTCTCGCTTAATACAGGCGGGATGAAATCGGATTATAGCTACTGTAAAAAATGGAAAATTTAAAATTTCAAAATCATAACCATACAAGAAACTAACCTATCAACAAAGAACCTAAATTACCTTAGAAATGAGTTTAAAGATTACCAAGTCCACCGCAATACTAATATTACAACGCTTATACACAACGACTTGAAAACCATTGAAACCGAAATACATCAAAATGGAAGGATTTTATTCAATACTATTCAACTCCCTGATTCAAAAACCATAATGATTATTAACACATACTTTCCTTGGAAGCCTAATGAAAGAAAACAATTTATGTCGAGACAGCTTATTGAAATATTATCGAAGGCTACGGATATTGTCATTATACTTCTCGAGACCTTAATATTAACTTAAATTCCGATTCATCAGAAAAAGGACATTCTACAAACTTCTGGTCTATTATTCTTTGATGGATTTAGGAGCAGAAGATAATTTGGCAACCAGACATAATAACTTTCACAAATCATCTACAAGAATTGACTGTTCACTAGTTAAAAGTAGAATCTCCAATAAATTCTCGAAACCAGAAGTAGCATATTCTCCTATTAGTGACAACCTGGCAGTTAAACTGTATTATATCAAATATCTGGAAGTGGCAAAGTTCGAAAGGCATTGAAAGCTAAATAGAACTCTGTTGAAAAATGACAAAGAAAAAATCGGTTGATCTAATCAAGGAAACAAGAATAAAAATGATGGAATGCCCGTATAATCTGCAAAATATTTGGGTGTCCTTCAAAGAAGAAGTAAAATCATTTTATCAATTAATGGGTATAAACCTAGCAAGACAAAGAAAACAGAAAACCAAAGTTCTCAAGGACCAATTAAACTCACTCCTTAAAAACCAACAAAATAGGACTGCAAGATGATGGAAAAGAAAAAAGGACATTGAAAATGAATTAATACAGCTAGAAGCCTATCAAGCAGAAAAACTTAGGATCCTATCCAAAACTAAATTTATAGAACTGAATGAAAGGTCGAACAGGTTTTTCTTCAGCAGGATTAAAATGAGAGAGAAATCTAATCAAACAGCCTCCTTGATTAAAAATGACAAAAATGAATCATCTAATGAGATCATATACAAAACATATAAATCCTTGCAGGAGGGATCAACCATATGTCCTTCAATACAGAATGAATTTATTGATCTCCATGTAAACAACATTGACGCAAGTAAAATAGGGATAATAAAAAACTAATGGATAAACCAATAGAAAAAGAAGAAATTTATAGAGTCAAAAAGAAGTAATAAAACCTCCACACTTTATTTTCAGTAATGTTTGTAGAAATGGTATGTCAACCCGTCATTTCCGGGGCTGAAGTCTCTATTACTTTCATTTATAACGATATAATATCCAACTCAAGAATAGAAGACAGTCTAAATACTTTAATCTCAATTCTGATATATAAATTTAGAGGATCATCCGAAAATGTAAGCAACTTCAGGTCAATATCTATCAGCAATACAGATCTAAAACTATTACGCCGTTTCACGCAAAGAGGTAAAGGAAAAAATTTAAATAAAAATTCATTATGAGATAAAAAGATGAAACTTTGTAGTTTTTATATATGAACCTTCTACTTTTATTACATCACTCCATCTTTCAGCTAGCTGCTGAATACCATTCATATGACACTTTATATTAAGTTCCTGGATAATACTCTCTAGTTGTAATTCCAACTCCTCCCAATTGTCATAATCATTTTCTCTAAATTCCTCTTTAATTTACCAAAACAATTAAAATCGGGTGGACTTATATCTGGACTATATGGAGGATGATACCAAGTGCGGATTTTTTATCATAAAAAAAATCCATTACAAGCTTTGATTTATGAGGTCTTGCATTATCCTGTAAAAGAATAAGATACTTGAATTTCTAATCAGGTAACCATTTTAGTAAAATTTCATTAATAAAGCCTATATAGACTTCTGAAGTTACCGTCTCTTTAGGTGTACAAAGCTTCCAATATACAACACCATTATAATCCATTGCTAGTATAGGTATTCTTTTTCTCTGATAGTTTGATTGTGCTACANTACAAAGCTTCCAATATACAACACCATTATAATCCATTGCTAGTATAGGTATTCTTTTTCTCTGATAGTTTGATTGTGCTACAATTTGTGGTGGGCTTTCGTCCTTAGTTCTCCAAAATCGAGACTGGTCACGCTGAGGTTGCATATATAAAGCAAGCCAAGTTTCATCTATAGCCAATGTTCTGTTTATTAAGGTTTTTTTTGATAACTGCTTCAAATTATATCTACATGCTAATACTCTATGTTCTCTTTGTTCCTGTGTGAGAAAATGAGGAATCCATTTGCTCAATAATTTTTTCATTTGTAAATCTTCTGTTAAATACCGATAAACAGTAGCTTTGCTAGAATTTACTAACATGGAAAGTTCGAGGCACGACCAGGCTCTACTTTGAGCAAGATATTCTTTAATTTTCTCAATTGTATTTTCTTTTATTAAATGATTACTTGTATCGCCTCCTCTAGTGTCTTCAACGCAATTTTGGCCCTTATTAAACTTAGAAACCATATTTTTCACTGTATTATATTTATAGGCCTTTTCTCCTATCGTTTTAACCAATTCTTTGTGTATTATTCCCGAACTGTGGCCTAGAATTACTCCAAATTTGATAAATACACTTTGTTCTATATCGCTTATTGAATTTTTTAATTTTTGTAAGTTATCCATTATAGTAATTTAAACAAATATGCTTTAAAAATAAAGCTTAATTTATAGAAAATATTATATATAAATCTTGGCACTAGATATTAATTTGCATATTTATTATTAATTAAAATTCGCTTACCTTTTTGCGTAAAACGGCGTAATAATAACCAAACTAATGGCGATCAGGCTTAACCCGGTCATAGACTATCTAATTGAAGTGGATCAAACGGGACTTATCAGAAATAGGCACATAAGTGATAATATAAAGAACTTGGACTCTCTTCTAAAGATAATGACCTCCTTGAAAAGAAATAGAAATGTTTCATCGATAGATATTACCAAAGCTTTCGATACTATATCACACCCCTATCTGCTGAAATTATTAGAAAGAATGAATATTGGCTCTTACATTGTAAGTCTAACAAAAGCTCTCTATTCGAACAATAAATTCAAATTTAGTACACCTGATGGCGAAACTTCCCTGATAAAATGTATCTTAGATTCAAACAAGTAGATGCTTTAAGCACACTCTTGTTTGTCTTATGTCTGGAAGGAGTATTAATTGAATTGAGAAGAAATTTGACACCATTTAGGTTTATAGGAGCATCGTTTACACTCCAGGCTTATGCAGACGATTTGATAGTTTACATTGAAAACAGAGGCATGGAAGAGAAGTTAATAGAAATCTTTGGAAGATATTAAAGGCATCCAATCTTATCATCAGTAAAGATAAAAGCAACTATATCAATATAAATAGCAAGTAAAAGTTACAAGAATTCAAAGAAGTCGAGGTACTAAAATATTTAGGGCTATATATCTCGAAAAATGGAATAGACAGAGCTAAAAATACAGAAATCATAAACAACAATGTGATCAAGATCATAGAAAACCTGGAAAAAAGAGATCTTTCACTATTGGGCAAAACTCTTGCTGTAAATACATTAGTAGCATCTCAATATCCATATCTATACCAAATAGTAGCCATTGAAGACAGACATATTGATATAATAAGAAAGAAGATTTACAGATTCCTTAAAATACCGGAAAGACTCCATAATTTATCAAACCTAAAAAAAGTAGATGGAGGCTTGAGCTTAGTCAATATTAAGCTAAGGGTGGAATATATTTTTGTAAAGAACAAAGAAATCAAATTTAACCCAAACCGATTTTTCTCGACAAACTTAAGATACAGATGATGTAAAGCTCTTAAGACACTCTATGTTAAAGATCAGCCATGGGGTCACTTATCTTTTAAATCTCCGGAATCGCGCAAGAAAATTTTATTAAATGCTTTTTAATAAAAAGAAGTAAGTAATAAATGTCTATAGTTTGTCAGCTTATATAGTTCAATAATGCTGATCATTGATCTGCTCCTCGTGCTCCTGGAACACTTGTGTTTGTTGCTCTTTGTCGATCTGTTTGTGTTTAATGTGCTTTATTGATATTCCAATACTCTCCCCCAATAAATCTTCCTTATTGCTTAAGTCAACTAATCCTATTTCCTTGCAAGACTTCATATGTTTTTGTGAAGTTAATTGCTTCGTGAACATGTCTGCTTTATTATTTTCAGTTTCAATTTAATTTACTGAAATCTGATTTGTAGAAACAAGTTCCTTAAGAAAATGATACTTCACACTTATATGCTTTGTGCACTAATGCTGAACCAGATTTTTACTCAAAAAGATTGCACTTTGGTTGTCAATTTTAATTTCAATGTCTTGCTCTTCCTCTGTCCTTTCTTTAATTAATCCCTTTAAAAATAACGCCTCTTTTGCAGCTTCACATCCTGAAACATATTCCTCTTTAGTTGAACTTAGTGTGACCAGATCTTTTTTTTTACTTTTCCAGGATATTAAGCAATTTGAATAAAAGAAACAATAAAATGAAACGCTTTTTCTGTCAACTGGATCATTTGCAAAATCTGAATCACTATACCCTACTATTTTTCCATTATTCCCCGCTTTAAAATACAGGAAGATATCTTTTGTTGCTTTAATATACCTTAAAATACGCTTGATCATAATGCAGCAACTTTTGTCCGGATCTTATAGCCTCCTAGATGCTACGCCTACTGCGAAACATAAGTCTGGTCTAGTACAGACCATTAAATACATTAAAGATCCTAATGCACTAGCGTAATCAAAAGAAATGTTGTCATTTTTACTGCTTGAAGACTGGAATTCTGTACTTCATAATGTCAACGGAGTTTTTACGCCTTTACTGTCTATCATCTTAAATTCATGCAAAAGTTCATCACAGTAGTTTTTTTGACTAAATATATGCCATTTTTATCTCTAGTGATGCACATTCCTAGTAGATTTTCCGTAATGCCCAAGCTCTTCATTTCGTACCTTTTATTCAAAAATTTCTTAATATTAGTAATTGCATCATTATGTTTAGATATTTCAAGTAAATCATCGACATAAACGCCAACATTACATCTTCAGATAAGCTAGTTGTTTAATAAAGTGAATAATCGCTATTTAATCTAGAAAGTCCGATTTCATTAAGAGTTTTGTTCAATGTTGTATACCACGATCTTAAACTCTGTTTAAGACCATAACTTGCCCTTTTTAATTTATAACGTGGTTTGGATGCTTTTTGTCAACAAACCCGTCAATTTGGGATATACAAATTTCTTCTTGCCCTTGACCATTTAAAAATGCTGTTCTGAAATCAAGATGATATATTTCCATGTCCTTTCTTGCTGCATGTGCTATAATCAGTCTTAACGTTGTAGACTTCAACACGGGAGAGTATGTCTCCTTGTAATCCACATTCTGTTTTTGAGTAAAGCCACGTGCTACTAAACATGCCTTAAAAATGGGATTTTCTGAGCAATTTGTAGGCTTAATTTTAAAAACCCATTTGTTAGAAACTATATTTTTGTTAGCCGGCCTTGCAACTAACTCAAAAGTCTGATTCTTTATTAACGACTGCATTTCGCTTTCTGTCGCTTCACGCCATTTGTCTCCATTTGGTGAGTTAATTGCATTTTCAAAAGAAGTAGGTTCTTCTGTAAAAAACATATATTCCGGTTCTAATTGTCTAAGTCGCCTGAATTGTCTCAGTTGTGGTTCTTCAACTTCATTTAAATTTGTCTGACTATTTTCATGCTCTAAACTCTCATCTTCTATTGAGCTACTAGATCTGCTATTTTCTTCAGAGGTGCTACTTAGTGGAATTAAACTGCTACAAGAATCGTACCCGTTTGATTTAATTTTTAATTTTTGTTCTTGGGTTTGAGAATTTAAAAGTGGTATTAGAATCTGGTAATTATGCTCTAAACTCTTATAACTTCTAAAACTGTTTACTATTTGGTTATCAAACTCATTTTCCTTAATAGTTACGTCTCTAGATTTTACAACAGTTTTATTTTCATGATCAAATAGTTTGTAAATAGAACCATCAAAGGATGAATAATCTAGAAAATTTGATTTGTGTGCCTTTTTATCGAGCTTTCCACCTTTTTGTTTGGGAATGTGATAATAAGCTAAACATCCAAACACCCTAAGATTGCCAATTTTTGGTTTTTTGTTGTACCAAAGTTCATATGGTGTCGTTTCATTAATGCTATTCACAGTTCGATTTCTGGTAAAAATTAAATGAAATACGCCTCTCCCCAGAATCTATAATCCAGTCCACTATGAAACAGATTTCACTTTAAGCCTTCAGTTATTGTGGGTTTGTTCTTTCTTCCGTGCCGTTAGACTGCGGAGAGAACGCCGCTGTAGTTTGGTAGGATATTCCATTTTTGTCGAAAAAATCTTTGAGATATTTGTTGAAAAATTCACCTCCTCCATCAGTTCGTACAGCCTTTAATTTATATCCAGTAGCGTTCTCGGAATTCATTTTATATTGTATAATGAGATTTGCGCTTTCTGATTTCATTTTTAGTGGTGCTCTAGCAATCATGCAGCTGTATTAGTCGGATATTAATATTATAAATCTATTTGCAGTAAATGTTTTATGGTTTAACGGTCCAATTAAATCAATGTGGACTAATTCTAAAGGGTTCTTTGAAGTTTTTACTGATGTCTTAAATGGTTTTCTGGTAATTTTGCTTTCAATGCATGCTTTACAATTGATTTTTTGTATGGCAATCTCTATTTCTTTGTTTTCCTTTTGAATTTTCTAATAGAACCATCATTTACATGACACAATCTGCAATGCCATATTTCAGAGTTAACCTTTTCGCATATATTTTCTTGTTTTATTTCTGTTTCATCTCTTGAATTACTTTCTAACTTTAATTCCTCCTTTGTTTGCATCATCGTTTCTTTAGTTTTATCTGGGAATATTACATACATATTAGCTTCTCTATAACCTATTATTTCTTTATCTTCTTTGCCAATGAAACAGTTTGAGCGACAAAATTTAACATCAAAACCATCTTCCATTAATCTTGAAACAGATAGAAGGTTTGTTCTGAGTTCTGGTACAACATGCACATTATTTAAAACTAATTCTCTATTTCCGACATTTAACTTTACACTGCATTTGCCAATTGCTTGAATGCTTTCATTGTTCCCTAAATAGATTTTGGGATGTTAGAATATTTGAAAAAAATTAAAAATGTCATTTTTTTCTGTGCAATAATTCTACGAACTACCAGAATCGACATACCATGCATTAATTTTAGTTTCTTTAACCTCAAATCTTGTTACATTTATATAACTTTTGCTTCTACAATCCCTTGAGAAATGGCCGTTCTTGTTGCATATGTGACATTGGAGATTTGTTTCTTGGGTATGTGCTGTTGAATCTATGTGAACTGTGTGGCCTAAAATTTTGTCCGTTATTTCTTTCCTTTTTATAATCGTTTCTGTTTCCTCTGTTGCCGTTCCACTTTGACTTGTGGTAATATAAATTCTCATAATTTTGGCTCTGATTGTATTGGTTTCTATCCTTTTGTTTAGACTCTTCATTTAGAATACGTGAAATTACATATTCTAAAGTTAATTCTGTGTTGTCCAAATTTTCAAGTGCTGTGACGAGAATAGTGTACTAAGCAGGTAAAGATGCCATTAATGCTACGACTCTCTTCTTGCTTTTTTTCTACTTCTGCACCATTTATTGTGAAATTAATGTTTTAAACTTACTTATATGCTTAATCATTTCGTCGTTATCATTATGCTTGAAGTCAAGGAAATTGCGTCTTAACTGTATTTTATTAGCAATGTTTCTATTTGTTTCCAAACTTGAACGGACTTAAGTTGTAATAATTGGTCATTACTCAAAGCTAAATAAATTAGATTTTGGTGCTGTTTTTCTGTGCAATATTTTCATCTGTGTCAGGTAAGTCTTCTTGAACATATTTAAGTAGTTCTTTTTCATTTAAAAGTGCTGTTATCCTTCTTTTCCAGACTGGAAAGTTGTTTCCGTCAAATCTGTCTATTGCCATACTAACATTAGAAATAGCTGGCATTCTTTGTCCACCTGTTACGCTGATTAAATTTTCATTTCTTGTTTGCTCTTCGTTAGAAGTTGCTTGATACTGTTTTGTCCGGGGCTCATAACCTTTTATAAAATGGTTTTTAATAAAAAAAAGTAAGTAATAAAAGTCTATAGTTTGTCAGCTTATATAGTTCAATAATGATGATCATTGATCTGCTCCTCGTGCTCTTGAAACACTTGTGTTTGTTTCTCCTTGTCGATCTATTTGTGTTTGATGTGCTTTATTGATATTCCAATAAAAATAGGAAAAGCTAAGGATCTTTACGCTGCTAAACTGGTAAATATCTGGCAATCACATGATTATAAATCTGAGATAAAAATGGTCTATAAACAGAACTGTGCCCAAGAATTGAAAAAAATTGATCACGCAGAAGATATAACTATCTTGGATATAGAACTATCAAAGACGAATTCAGGGGTGTTATACAGAAGATTCCTCAACAAGTTGGACAAAAAGCAGACAAGAGAAGATGGAGTTTGATTTTTTTATTTAATGATATAGTAAAGCCCTCACAAATCCTTATAGCTCTGAATAAGGTATACATCCACCAAAAAAACAACTCGATCTTATGTAACATATCAACCGCGAATCTAAATTTTGGATACAGACTGAAATTGGCCAACCCAATAAGTCCGTTCTGCATCTTCTGTAAGAACAAGAAAGATGCAATTCTCCACAGATACTTTACCTGCAAACTAGTAAACAGGATATGGAATATAATTATAAAGACTCTCTATAATAAGGTCTATGACTATAAACAGAACTTCTTATTAGAGGTAATTGAAGAGGATCTCCCGATCGCATCAACTATTTCCTCTACTACCGTGTTTCTCATATTAAAAGCTAGGGCTTCTATTTGAGAATGTCAAAAACAGAAATTCAATAGAAGCCCATAGGCTTCTATTTAGGGTAGTGCTTTTAATATGGGACAAAATTTTTGAAGCCTCGGTTATAATTCTAGAATATTAATTCATCACAGTGAAAATAGGATGAGGAAGCAACTAAAATAGCAAGAAATATATAGCTAAGAGATATTTCATTGATAGTAAAGTTGATAAATACATAAATTTATTTTCATTCTTACTATTTTATTCACTCAAGAAACTAAAATTCCTCGATTAATTAGAATAGAATCATGTTTCAAAAATTTTGTGCCATATGAAAGAATTATAACCGAGGCTTCAAAAATTTTGTCCCATATGAGAAACACGGTATCTTATTAGCCATACACAAACCTTTCTTTGAAGGAGTTAAAAATAACAGAACGACCTTAATTCTTTACACCTGAATGAATTCTCTCATTTCCGAAATTAGATTCAATCTTGAATTTCTGACAAAGAAAAGAGAACTGAAGCCAAAAATAGAAGGACTCATAGCTTAACTTAACAACTTCTAAAATCTATTCGGCTCCATTTATTTTTTAATGATCCCTTTTCGAATAAATTTTATTTCTGAATAAAAAAAAGTATATTTATATATGTTATAAACAACTTCATTATGGTATTATATAATTTCAATTATTTCTATAAAATATGTTGTATGTAGTAACATCCATGTTTATGTTAAGGATTCAGGAGCATAAATATTTTTACTTAATTAATTACTCTTTATGCTAATCTAGTATAAATTGTGTTAATTTTTATTAAATTTACGGTTTTTTTTTACTTTTAAGTACTAACAAAACTATCTAAATGGCCAGAACAAGATCACAACTAAATATTTAGTAATTTTGGTGTAAAATCAACCCGACATGAAAATATACATTGTAGAAATGTAGTAATTTATTGAAAAGTAGCATAGGTTGTTGCTCTCTCCCTTGAAAATTCCGACGAGCCCTTACCATATCCCAAAAAGAATAGAAGGATTAGGATACGAAATCTTCTTTATTATTGCTAATCCCTTTAGTAAGAACCAAATATAACACATTCTGTTAAGTAAACTAGCAATTTTATATGTTTCTTTATTATTTATGTTAGCATAAGCTCGAAGCTTAGGCGAGTTTCGTTCTCCTTGAACCTGTTGTCTACTTCTATAACAAAACTGTTGTCCACCAAACATCGGATATTAGATATCCATCAATCAGAGCTAACGTCGGAATACCTTTCAAGGACGTGGTTGTTGTGAATCAATGCTTATACTCTTTAGTTACTCCTAAGGATAGGGCTACGGAGCCCGTAAAGTGTTGTGCTTATAAATAGAACCAGTATTCAATAAAAATTTATTCTACTCCAAATCATAACAGGTAATGAGTCCCGAAACCAGCTATGTAAGTATTAACGCTATTAGAAGTTTAACGGAAATAACTTCCAAATCTGGAAAGTTAAAATCAAAATGATACTACAGGAAAGGAAACTATGGGATGTAGTGAGTGGAAGAGAATTGGATGCAACAAGTGGAAGTGAAGATAAGAGAAAAAGAAAGTAAGAACAAAAACCGTTATTTGTTTGTCTTTAGCTGATAACCAGTTAATTCACGTTGATATAGAGTCGGAACCAAAATCAATATGGTAAAAATTAGAGTAGTTACATGAAGCCAAGAATTTGGCTAACAAGTTATTCATGAGACGAGAATTTTTTACATTAAAGAAAGAACAGAGTGATACCATTTTGATGCATATTAACAAGGTGAAAGGATTAGCAGATAGATTAAATTCGATCGGAGTAGAGGTAAAAGAAGAAGATTTAGTTATGACATTATTGAACATTTTAGGAGAAGAATATGCAAGCTTAATCATTGCTTTAGAGAATAAAGATGCCAGTGAACTTACTATGAATCTTGTGACAGGTAGGTTGTTGCACGAAGAGACAAAACAAAAGGGACAGTAAGCTGATACACTGCCCGTCAAAAGTGATTCAGTGTTTGGAAAAGTCGAACTTAAATGGTAATTCATGAATGAGTAAGACTTCAAGCAAGCAAATACTCATATGGTAGATAGATACAGCCTTTTTCTATAAAATGTCCAAATATTTTAGATAATTTTAAATATTGATAGAATTATGATTGCTCAAAGTTGAAAGTAGGTGATTCAGTGTTTTGTCGAATTTTTTAAATTTACAAAATTTTCATTCTAAAACATTCTAAAATACCGCAAAATTGTTCATTTTTATTTCAAATCCTTAGCAGAAGGTATTAAGGCCTATTTGGTATGATAAGAAGAACATTGAAGAAAATTGAAATAAGAATTAACGAACTTGCTTTAAATGGAAAATCTTCAAGAAAAATAGCTGAAATTGTCGGAGTTTCACAAGCAACAGTGTCCAGAGTAATAAATATAGTTGAAAATATACTCCAGAGCCTATAATAGGTCGTCCTCGGCTCTTAGATAAGTATGACGAAAAATATATTGGAAGATTAGCAACAAGTGGTAAATGCTCCACCTCTACAGAAATACAGCGAGAACTCAAGACCTATGCAGGAATATCCGCCTCTTCGAGTACTATACTGCGCACATTAAAAAGTAGCAACATCGTATCTAGATACAAAAAGAAATGCCCACAATTAAAAAAATCTCATCATCGAGCAAGATCAGAATCTGAAAAAACACACAGAAATTGGTAAAATAAGGACTGGGATATGGTCAGATGAGACTAAAGTAAATCTAGAGGGATCTGATAGACGTGATAGAACTTTCAGATAAATCGGAGAACCACTCAGAGATCACAATATTACTCAAACTAAAAAAGTCGGTGGTGGATCAATTATGGTTTGGGGATGTATGCTTTCATCAGGTGTTGGATATATTTGTAGAATTGATGGCAGTGTTAATGCTGAGATAGATGAGAGTATTCTGGATGTCGAGCTGATGTATACAATTGACTTGTATGGCTTGGACAAATCTAAAATTGTCTTTCAAAATGACAATGCGTTCTCTCATACCGCTTCAAGTATAAAAAGATGGTTCAAAAAACGAAATAAAGGTAATGAGATGGTCTGCACAATCTCCTGACCTTAACCCAATTGAGCATCTATAAGATCATATGAAAAGAGAGCTAAAAATTCGACCACCATGTAAAGACAAAGATGAACTTTGAGAGAGAATTCAAGATATATGGAACAATATTTCAGCTGAAGTATGTCTTAAGCTTGTTAGGTCAATGCCTAGAAGACTCTAACAGATAAGAAAAACCAAGGGCGGGCACACTATCTATTGATTTTACATTTTTTGAAAAATTCGACAAAACACTGAATCACTTATATTCAACTTTGAGTAATCACAACTCTATCAATATTTAAAACATATCTATAATATTTTTAATGTTATAGACAAAGGCTGTATCTATCTACCATATAAGTATTAGATTGCTCGAAGTCTTACTCATTCATGAACTACCATTTAAGTTCGAATTTTCCAAACACTGAATCACTTTTGACGGGCAGTGTATAAATCTAAAGGATGACATCAATACAGTGGTATATAATATTATTATTCCTAAGAAAATATAATATCTAGATAGATTAAAGTGAATCAATAAATGATTCTGATCAAAATTCAAAGATTGGGAAATAATGACAAATAAAGCAACACATTTATATCAATTTTGAATGGGATCTTGTAAATTGGTAGGATAATCTACATGTCTTCTGTTCTCCATGCATGGTCTTCGGCCTTTCTATTAATCTGTGAGTGTTTAGCTTTAACCCATTCCTTCTCAAATCCATTTGATCGATCTTTACCGTCCCATCGATAACCAGGTTTGATATTGAATCTGTTAAATGTAGAACCAGGTCCAATGTAAGAAGGATAAACGAACCTAGTATTAGCTTTCTAGAAAAAATAAAAAATGATAAAACGTTGATAAAAGAAGAGCTGGGATCATTCCATCGTTCTTTATTCTTTAGTTCTTCATTTAATTCTTCATCATCTTTATATACATTGAATTTCTTATCTTTCTTGAGTTCTTCAAGGTTTTTTTTCTTTTCTTCTGTTTGAACAATTCCTCTTGCCCAAGTTTGCCTAATTTGTTCTTGTTTCAATCTACGTTCTAACAAGACTTTCTGTACTTCTTGTTCCGACAATATGTCCCTCTTTTTACCTGAAATAATAATAAAAATACAAATTACCAGTTTTATCTCTGTATATCGTTTGTTGTTCTACGTTTGGCTCATTTCTATTAATTTCTTCTTTTGGTTTTGTGATAATAGAACCACTATCATCTTTTACTGTCTTCCAGTTATTACTAGAAAATTTAAACTTTTTTGGAGTAGGCGTAAAAGAAGATTCTACAACAATATCGGGATCTAATATAATTCAATTTATTGAGTAAAATACCATCATATTCAACAGGTCTTTTCCATATTTCATCGCCATCTTCATCTGTTATTTTCATTTTAGATTTCTTCTTTTTCTTTTTTGGTTCTGATAGATATTCTTGGCTTGGCTTGTCCATATTCAAATAAAATTTTCAACTAGAAATCAACCCTTGAGAGGTCAAATGTATTCAGATTTATATTCATTATGTACAGCCCATATGAAAACTAAATATATTCACTAGTTTTATCACTCATTTAGCGTCCAATTTGCCGAATGCTTTTAAATGTTAGCATGTATGGTTTTTTTGCCTTTTAAAAAAATAGAGAAAAATTATAAAAATAAAACAGATTATATATATAGCAGGGTTTAATATATTTTCAAATCTTTTTTGTGTTTTATTATAAAGTTGATTCTTATAAGTTCTTAGGTGTTCTGATTTTGGTTAAGTCTTGAAATCAAAACGTAATTCATCAAAAATGTATGGAACCAGTTACTATTCCTATGGACTCAGCTCTTCAGCGGTGTTATTAATAGCATTATACCTCGTATTATCTGGAAAAGGAGAACATTTTAACTTTGGTGGCTTCTTGGAAGAAACGGGGCCTTATATGTGGGCTTTAATGGGAATTGGTTTGTGTCTTGGTTTAAGCGTAATTGGTGCTGCCTGGTATTTCAACCCTCATTTTGAACTAATTTGTAGGGGTATATTCATTATAGGAGCAAGTATACTTGGAGGGGCGGTCAAGGCGCCAAGAATACAGACTAAAAACTTGATTAGGTAAATTTAGAAAGTTTAATTTGAAGCATTATTTTCTGTGAGGTTGTTGCTATTTATGGTGTTATTGTTGCTATAGTTTTAAGTTCGAAAGTTAAGGCTATAGTAGGAGATCCAACTAAAGGTCAATACTATACTGGTAACTTTAAATTTTGTAATCTTTAAAAGGCTTTGCTATTTTTTGGGGCGGCTTAACTGTTGGAATTTGCAACCTTTTTTGTGGTATTTGTGTTGGTATTACGGGAAGTAATGCAGCTTTAGCAGATGCACAGAATCCTGTCTTGTTTGTCAAGATTTTGGTTATCGAAATTTTCGGATCTGTTATAGGACTTTTTGGCTTAATTGTCGCTCTTGTTGCAGTAAAAGTATTCTTTATTATTGTTAGACTGGAAAAGCTGATGAATTATAATAAATTAGGTTATTTAAAGCTCAGATCTTTTATTTTGATCATCTTTGCTTTTTATCCTCTAAGCTTAAGTGTTATCTTCATCCATTATAAAACATTCTAAATCATTATTTATCATAGCTTAATGTTTTTATAATACTCAGATTTGGCTAATTTATTTCATGTTCTATGAATCAATTAAAATTTTATTTTTTGTATGCACAGTCGGTTAAGATAAAAATGCATTAGTGTTGTATGGTTTTGAAGGATTTTACATATAACTAAATTATTCTTATTGAAAACAGCACATTCGTCTCAATATAAATAACAATAAACATAAAAGTATACATTTATTAAAAGATATGAAACTAATACAGTTTTCCAAAGTCGCCTAAAATCTCGACAGCCCATTTAGGACTCAATTCTTTTATAGAGTTTTCCAACTAAAAATTAAAGTATTCGAATTACATAATTCTTAGACTTTAGTGTTAAATGAGTGAGAAATTCCAACTTGGTTTGATAGTGTTTTGAAAGAATGTAAATATTATCTCTTTCTTTTTTCAAGTTGTCTATTTTATTCCTATACTTATCATATCCTTTTGAAATCACATTGAAAGAATCAACCAATTGATCCAAATATCTAAAAATAAATAATCTCAATTACTGATCCGATCGAGCCAATTTCAAGATCCATATATTCTTATCATCACTCAATTCTTTCAAAATATTGTCTACTGTTCTCAAATAATTTTGTAAAGTGGTCGATGTTTGGTCTCTTACCATTTCTGGAACTTCTAAGAATTCTGTGTATGGTGCCTCAACTGTGTACTGCAATTCATTAGCTCTTTGTATCAAAAATGCTTGCAACTAAAATATTATAATGATAAATACTTCTATAAGATCATTTTCAAAACAATATCTGCTGTCATTATTCTCCAAAATTGTCTCAAAACTGTTACTTTCGTCTATAGAAGTAAAATGTAAATATTTTACTGTATTCAATGCTACTATTTTCCTTTGTCGACTCCATCATATAAAAAAATTCCAGGTTTGAATTACCATTTAGCTGGATATGTCGAAGATAAGGCAACTAAAATGATTAAAAGTTTGATGATACGAGATGTTTATTACATACCTCTTCTTCTGATTTTTCTCTGGAAAACATGAAAAATTGGTTATAAAATTTGACAGCATCCTCAACTTCTTTTCTTTGACAAACATTGACGATTTTTTGGCAAATCAAAGTGGAACTCTTAGATATTTCCAACAATTCATCTCTTATGCTTCCGCCCTAAAAAATAAAATAAAGGTCAAAACCTTTAGATTAAGCTCTTTGCATTTTGTAATATATTTATTTTCATTAGTCTTAGCTCTAGCTTCGGCTTCAAACATTTTTTTGTCAATGTCATCGACTTGTATTTCCAAATCGTTAAGCTGCTTTCTAATCTTTGGTCTAACAATATAAAGATAGAGAAAAATACATTTCATATTGCATATTGATATTTATTATGTTTGCATAATCAGCCAAGTACAAGTTACCCTTTTCATATTCTTTAGTGATCGCAGTCCAGCCTTCGATTATCTTGGATTCTACTTCATTATCCTTATTCAACAAATATATGAGTTCTTTGATTTGATAAAATCCGAAGTCTATAATTTAGGTTATGTGGATACTATTTTCTGGAAATAGGTTAATGAAATTCTGGATGTTCAATGTATTCGGGCATTTTACAAGATTCGCCTCTACCTTTACTTTCATTTCGTCAAGTCTATCTTGCCAGTTGTCAGTTATTAGTCCATTTTGACTGAGATAGTCTAAATGATATTAATTGATATATGAGCTACCGCACATCTTGGTATACATAATACTAAGAGGTATGTTATTGTTCAATTGCTAAATATTAGAAATACTTATAGTATACATAAGACATTGTTAATAAAAACTTAAAATGATTTTCCAGCTTTTGTTTATGTCCTATGAAAACATTCTCCTTATTTGTACGTGTGCATTTTTAGTTTCCTTTAAGTTGTCTAACATTTTTAGGAATCATACCTATTTTAAGTTCTTGGCAATTATTTTACAAAACAGTTTAAGTGTGCAAACAATTAATGGTCACATTTTTACATCATATTATTATTTAGCTAATATGGCACTTTATTTTCGTTCAGAGTAGTCCATTTATTAAATAATTGGTTGAACAAGAGTGAGAATAATATAGATTCATTAAAAATTTGGTTGAATTAAGCAAAAAATAAAAAAGTGACTACTCTGAACGAAAATAAAGTGCCATATCATTTACTTTAATCGTTTTTATTTACCCCTTAGCCTTGTTAGCAAGGAGCAACAAGGTTTTTAATCACCTCTAATTCCAGATAAATTTTCTATTGATCTAATCATTTATATACACATCAATCAAATCCCCAGCTTTAGTTTTTCGTTTGATGAACTAAAGTCAAATTTCCAAATCTTCAAAATCTTTGAATTAAAATGGTAAAGGCTAAAAGACAAGTAGAATCGAAAGAAAAATCGAATAAGAAAGAGAAGATAGACATTGAGAATAATATTGAGAAAGTCGACTCTGATGAAGAATATGGAATATTTAATATTAACAACGATTATATCGAAGAAACAAAAACATCTAAAAGTCTTTATTTAGACACAATTAATCGCTCCAGATTAGACTTCGATTTCGAAAAATTGTGCTCAGTTTCATTATTGAATACAAATGTCTATGGATGCCTAGTATGTGGTAAATATTTTCAAGGTAATTTATACTTTTAAATGCAAATTTAAGGCAGAGGGAAGAATTCGTACGCTTATTTACATAGCATAAATGAAGACCATCACGTCTATATAAATTTATCTACGCTCAAAGTATTTACTCCATATTTATTCATTAGTTTTATATTCTTCCTGATAACTACGAAGTAAGTGATACATCTTTAGAGGACATTCAAGTAAAATTATTTGATTTATATCAAAGTTTGTTATACAACCTAAATTTACAGAAGAATATGTATCTAAATTGGACAAAAATGCTAAATATTTTATCGATTTACATAACAAAAAGTTTCTACCAGGTAACTATTTAATATTATTCAAATTTAGGCTATATTGGGCTGAATAATATCAAAGCAAATGACTACTTCAACGTTATTATTCAAGCATTGTCTCATGTACCACCTTTGAGAGACTACTTTATTTTAAACGATTTGAAGAAAAGTCCTCAAATAAGTAATTATTGTTTTATATTTTCAGTTCAACGATTATCTCTACTGATCAGGAAAATGTGGAATTCTAAGGCTTTTAAAGCCCATGTAAGTCCTCATGAACTACTACAGGTTTTATTATTATTTTTAACTTTTGAAGGAAGTATACAATTCTAGTGACAAGAAATTTAAGCTTACTCAACAAAGTGATGCAATAGAATTTTTTATTTGGTTTTTACATAAAATAAATGAATCTTTGTCGGGGTCCAGGAAGAAAGAGAGTATTTTCTATATATCAATATTAAGGTATTGTCTATAAACTATTTCAAGGAAAGGTAGAAGTTACAACTACACCTATAGTAAAGATTGATAATTTTACAAGAGATGGTACAATACATTTTTTATTCCTTTAGGTGAGCCAACAACGGTTCTATCTCCGTTTCTTTTCTTGACCTTGGATTTACCTCCTCCACCTTTATTTAAAGATGACAATGATAGTAATATTATACCACAAATACCGTTAAGCAAGTTATTATCAAAATTTGACGGTGAAACTAGACAAGTAATTCCGATTATGTTAATTTGTAGGAATCAGATAAATTTTACAAAACTTACAAGATACTAAAACTACCTAAATATCTTATATTACACATAAAAAGGTTCGGAAAAAATAATTGGACTTCTGAGAAAAATATTACTATAGTCAATTTTCCTATTAAGACACTTTTCGTTGATGAATGTAACCTTTATCATTCCTTATATTATAGTTCTTCAATCTTATCAAGACGAGTTAGAAAATAAGTCAAACCTAGAGACTACATATGATTTGCTTGCAAATATTGTCCACGAAGGGATGCCGGGGACAAGTGGAAGTTCATATAAAGTTCATATAGAAAATCCAGCAACTGAGCAATGGTTTCAAATCCAAGATTTAATTGTAGAAGAAATCGTCCCTCAAATGATTTCTTTATCTCAAGCTTATATTCAAGTAATCGGATTTTATCATATTTAGATTTGGAAAATGAAATAAATATCATATTAAACTTTATTTTCTTGTCCAATATTTCTATTTGTTAAAGACAACTATATACTTATTCTATCGTGTCATACTCTATATAAATACCACATTTTAAGCAATTAATCAATTTCATTTGACTAAAAATAGCTTTTATAAAGTCCAACCTTGATTTCATATTTCCACAACTTACAGGGCTATGCCTTAATTTAGCTCAGGTATCAATCAATATAAAATCATTATGAAACAATATAATCCCGGTATCCATCAATATAGCTCCAGTATCAATTAATATAAAATGTAAATTTTTTAATATAGCTTCAAAATTTTAAATATAATCCAACTTTTCAAAATATAACTCATATGCATAATTTTTAATATGAGATGATGATTTAAAAAGACAGTGTTATTTAATATTGATTTATTTTTAAAAAATAATGTCATTAAAATAACTAACCCTAAAAATATTAATATTTTGTTTATTGTATCTTAATTCCAATTTTCGTAAAATTGTAAAATTAGTTTAAAAGATAAATTTACAAGCTGAGATAATTATTTAAAATAAACCAATATTAAATAATACTGTCTTTTTAAATCATCATCTCATATTAAAAATTATGCATATGAGTTATATTTTGAAAAGTTGGATTATATTTAAAATTTTGAAGCTATATTAAAAAATTTACATTTTATATTAATTGATACTGGAGCTATATTGATGGATACCGGGATTATATTGTTTCATAATGATTTTATATTGATTGATACCGGTGCTAAATTAAGGCATAGTCCTGTAATTTTTGCAGTATCGGTTCAAAAGCTTCAGAAAATGGATGAAACAACGTGGAAGCCATTAGAATGCAACCCGGAAGTAACAGCTAATTATAATTTTTATAGGGACTAAACAAAGTAAAAATATATCAATAACAGAAGTACATTAACAATTTAGGAGTAAAAGATTGCGAATTTGTTGATGTTTACAGTATTTGAAAATTGTTTAATTATTAGGTCTTGATGAAGAGATGTTGGATTTTATACCAAAGCCATGCTTAGCTATCATATTTCTTTATCCTTTAAATGATGTAAAATTTTATTTAGCTTAGTTTGTAGTCAACAGAGGAGAAAGGGGATCCAGATATTAAAGATTTATTTTACATAAAACAGACTATCAAAAACGCCTGTGGAACTATAGCTGTATTACATTCTTTGTTGAATAATGCAGCAAATATTAAGTTTGGTATGTTGTTTTTACTTATATCTTTAGAAAAAACTTTGAAAGAATACTACGATAATAGCATCAGCAAGTCCCCAGAAGAAAGAGCAGAAAATTTAAAGAAAAATAAAGATATGATGACAGCACACGAGTCCGCTGCATCTGAAGGACAGAGTCAAGTAATATTTTTATATTTAGTAGAAGATTGTTGAAGCGGATGCCGAAGTTGATTTACATTTTGTATCTTTTGTTAATCACAAAGGTAAACTCTATGAGCTCGATGGTAGAAAATCTGGCCCGTTAGATCACGGAAAATGTTCTGATTTGCTAAAGGATTCTGTCAAAGTTATAAAGAAGGTAATCGGGGCTAAATCCGGCAATCTTAATTTCAATGTTATGACTCTTGTCAACAAACAATAAATTTTTCTTGCACTTTTATATCAACTGAATTTATTTATTTTTTCAAATAATTATTTTGCAAAAGAATTGCTATTTTTCTTTAAATTTGCTTCTTTCTGGACATTTAAAAATTATGTGTAAAATATTATACATATAAGTACAATGCTATATATGGGACAAAATTTTTGAAAGAAACCAATCATTTTGGTTGAAGAATTCAGTATAATTCTCGAAAGAACATTATTATTTTGGTTGAAAAATTTCAATAATTACATAAAAACCTGCTTTGGTTGATAAATAAATATAACTTATACTTATTTATCAACCAAATAATACATATATTTTTTATTTCAACCAAAATATTAAGATTTCTTCAAAAATTTTGTCTCATATGGTTGTATAAATAATAATGTCAATCACTTAGTTAAGATGATCCTCTAAATATTAAATAGTATTTACATCAAACCCTATAAAAGTCAACCAAACTGCTGATGTAATTGAATTCGAAATCTCAAATAGAAACGGAAATGAAAAGTAGATGTTAAGATATTAATATAATAGTAACATTGAAATGGAGAGCGCAAATAATACCATTTGATTTAAGCCAATTTACCTCAGATGAAAAGATAGAGAATATCAAGAAAAAAATAGAGAAATTAACATCAGTTCCTTATGACAGAATGAAAATTTTATTCAAAGGAAAAATATTAAACGCATATTATCATTTATAATCATTTCAGGATTCTCAATCTTTATCTGATATCAATGTTACCGATGTACTTTTTATATCTTAATCTTTATAGAAAGCTCAATGGATGGTATAATATTTTTTAATACTTTCAAGATCATGGGAACCCCTGGTGAAATATCGAAGCCAGACGAGAAACTAGTAAACATCAAGTTCGCAGAAGATATGGACGATGAAGAACTCGCAAATGCCGTACTTTAAAGTAATAATTTTTAGTTGGATTTGCCTGTTGGGTTGCATAATTTGGGAAATACATGCTATGCTGTATTTTAAAAATAATTAAACATTTATAGAATGCTACAATACAATTAATGAATTCTATACCAGAGCTTCACGCTAGTTTGGAAGGGTACTTATATTTTATTTTATTTTTTCAGCTTTAAGAAAAATAGCGAAGGAGCTAATCCTGAATCTCAACTCATTTCTTCATTAAGCGATACGATGAAAGCTATTTCTCCTTTTAAAGAACCGGGGGATAACAGTACTAGTACATCTGGTATAAAAATCGGAGACTCTTTTACTCCATTATTATTTTTACAAGTATTCTATTATATCAATCTTTTAGTATTTGAGATCAGTTCATCCTAGATTTGACGCCAAAGATAACCATGGAGGTTATATGCAACAAGATGCCGAAGAATTTTGGACAACTCTTATTAATACCTTAAACTCGCAGAAAATCGGACACGAGTTTATAGAAAAATATTTACAAGGAACATATGGATTCAAGTATTCTTAAATTTCATTTTTTTGTAGTTTAATCTGTACCGTTTGTTCTAAAGATAAAAAGCCAACCGGATTTTCAAATACGGAACCATTTTATAAGCTTGATTGTCATATCACTAAAGGTCTATAATTTAATTGATTTTTAGAGACCAATCATTTGTCTACAGGACTACAAACAGTAAGCTATATAATTTATATTGTTAGTCTCTTGATCAACAATTAGAGAAGAATTGCGAAACTTGCAATAAACTTACAATTCATAAGAAGGTTATGAAAATCACGAGCCTTCCCTACTACTTGCCTATTAGTTTTGTTCGATTTTTTTGGAAACCTGCCGAAGGGATCAAGGCGAAAATTCTTAAGGTTTTACAAAAAATGTTTATATTTTTAGAAAGTCAAGTTTCCATTGAATTTGGACACCTTTGCTTACACTTCCGAGGATTTACAAAAACAATTAGAAACAAATCGTCAAAATTTAGCTCAAATTGTATATCTTATATTTATAATTTAAAGCTTGACGACAAAAACAAATCCGACCCTAATGTCAATCCTAATTTTACTGGCGTTTATGAGCTTGTTGGTGTACTCACTCACACAGGAAGATCAGCTGATTCAGGTATAACATTATTATTTTATTTTTAAAGGGCATTATATCGCATGGGTCAAGTCTTCTAAGCCTGGTTTTGATTTCGATTTCATTTTTAGGCATAAACTGGGTCAAATATGACGACGATAAAGTATCTCCAATTAATGATGAAGATATTTTGAAATTGGATGGAGGAGGTATACCATAATATTAATTTTGTTTTAGGTGATTGGCATATGGCATACATCTGCCTTTACAGAGCTAAAAACTTGTCTGATGACAAGAATTGATTTAATCAAAATAAATTCTTTTAATTCTATTTACACAGCTTTTTATATAATAATCTATATATTGACTTGTCAAATTTGAAGTTTATTAAAATTTTGGCTTTCTTTTTTCTACAAAAGCAGCCATACCTTCCTTTTGATCTTTCTAAAAAGATAAACAGATGACAAAATACAGATGCAAAGGTAGAATGAAATAATCTTCTTTCAAACAAGAGTCCATGTTCCAACCCCATTTCATAAGCTAAAGTCGTTCTTTAATACGGTAGGTTACATTGGTTAATAGCTTCTTTGGCCATCTGAATAGCCATCTTTGGCCTCAAACTTATAGTTTCTGCCAATTTCAATGCTTCTTCCACGACTTTGTCAGCAGGGAAAACTTTAGAAACCAATCCTATAAAAATTAAATAGTAGTAAACCATAATCTAAAGCCTCTTTGGCGTTCATATTCCATTCACCTGCCAAGATCATCTCCATCGCTTTCGACTTACCGACTGCTCTAACTAACCTTTGCGTTCCTCCAGCACCTAGAAAACATAAAGTAAAAGGTTAATTAAACCTGGTATAGTCCCTAATTTTATTTCAGGTTGACCAAAAAGCGCATTATCTCCTGCATACAAAATATCACACATCATAGCAAGCTCGCAACCTCCTCCCAACTAAAATATAAACAACATAATTACGGCATATCCACTAACAGCACCAATTATAGGCTTTCTGATTTCGGTTATAAAGCTCCAAAACCCGAGAAAATTATCCCTATAATTTAATTCAAATTCTCTATTCTTCATCTCCTTAATATCAGCACCAGCTATAGAAAAATATTAATAGCAAAATTATGCACCTGCAAAAGCTTTTTGGCTGCCATGTAATAAAATACAACGAACATTCTCATCATTGTCTAAATCTTCTAAGGTTTTATTTAATTCTTTCATTAAAGGACTACACAAAGCATTTAAAGCTTTAGGTCTGTAAAGTTCAATTATTCCTACAAATCCTTTAATATCTCTTTTTAAGTATTCTAACGTGGTTGCATTCGTGTACATTCCTAGTTTCTTAGGTTGTTAGTTTACTTTTGATTAATTGTATCATTTAACCTAAAATTTTTCAAAAATTTTACTCACAACTTGAAAATATAAAAGGTTTGACAGATGTAATTTTTATTTATTTATATAGGAAGAAATCTATAAAAATATTAAATCTTTTCATTTGATTAATAATTAAAATAATTTATCTTCGTTTCTTTATTGTTCTGACTTTGATATATTACGCCGTTTCACGCAAAGAGGTAAAGGAAAAAATTTATTATGAGATATGAAAAGATGAAACTTTGTAGTTTATATATATGAACCTTCTACTTTTATTACATCGCTCCATCTTTCAGCTAGCTGCTGAATACCATTCATATGACCCTTTATATTAAGTTCCTGGATAATACTCTCTAGTTGTAATTCTAACTATTCCCAATTGTCATAATCATTTTCTCTAAATTCCTCTTTAATTTACCAAAACAATTAAAATCTGGTGGACTTATATCTGGACTATATGGTGGATGATACCAAGTGCTGCTTTTGTTAACATCAAAAAAATCCATTACAAGCTTTGATTTATGAGGTCTTGCATTATCCTGTAAAACCATAGGATACTTGAATTTCTTATCAGGTAGCCATTTTAGTAAAACTTCATTAATAAAGTCTATATAGACTTCTGAAGTTACCGTCTCTTTAGGTGCACAAAGCTTCCAATATGCAACACCATTATAATCCATTGCTAATATAACCATTCTTTTTCTCTGATAGTTTGATTGTGCTACAATTTGTGGTGGGCTTTCGTCCTTAGTTCTCCAAAATCGAGACTGGTCACGCTGAGGTTGCATATATAAAGTAAGCCAAGTTTCATCTATAGCCAATGTTCTGTTTATTAGGGGTTTTTTTGATAACTGCTTCAAATTATATCTACATGCTAATACTCTATGTTCTCTTTGTTCCTGTGTGAGAAAATGAGGAACCCATTTGCTCAATAATTTTTTCATTTGTAAACCTTCTGTTAAATACCGATAAACAGTAGCTTTGCTACACTTTACTAACATGGAAAGCTCGAGGAACGACCAGGCTCTACTTTGAGCAAGTTATTCTTTAATTTTCTCAATTGTATTTTCTTTTATTAAATAATTACTTGTATCGCCTCCTCTAGTGTCTTCAACGCAATTTTGGCCCTTATTAAACTTAGAAACCATATTTTTCACTGCATTATATTTATAGGCCTTTTCTCCTATCGTTTTAACTAATTCTTTATGTATTATTTCCGAACTGTGGCCTAGAATTACTCCAAATTTGATAAATGCACGTTGTTCTATATCGCTTATTGAATTTTTTAATTTTTGTAAGTTATCCATTATAGTAATTTAAACAAATATGCTTTAAAAATAAAGCTTAATTTATAGAAAATATTATATATAAATTAGCACTAGATATTAATTTGCTTATTTATTATTAATTAAAATTCGCTTACCTTTTTGCGTAAAACGGCGTAATATTTCATTTGTTCAACCTGTAGAAGAATTATTTGTCGATAATCTTAATATTTTTCATTTATAAATTATTTTGATAAAAAAGCATTATGCTTTATTTTAGAAAATATCTACATTAATACATTGAGTCACAGAAAAATAGACTTCCCACTTACAAGGCTACCAGTAGTTATAAAAATTTTACCAAAAGTTATAAAGGATTTACCAAAAGTTATAAATACATTATTAGGAGTTTATGGAAAATAGAGGAAATTAAAATATTTCCGAATATTATTGCATAAATAATTAAAAAATAATAGATTATTAATTTTATTACAAATAAATACCAACAATGAAAATTTTCAACTAACCCAACTTACAATAACTCTGAATCAACATACGTTTCTATACCAATAAACTCATCTTTAAACAAAATTCCAGGTAATTTATCAATAGAAAATCCACTTTCAACTACACCTTAAAGGAAAACTAGAAAAATTGTCAAAACTTCTCATATATTCAGATAGTAAAAAACCTTTATTTAAGAAAACTTCAAATTAAAGATATTGCTCATGATTCAGATTTATTAAGCTCTGCTGTGTATAAGATTATCGAAGATTTAAAAGACAACGAAATGGATGTAGAAAGAGTTAATAGTATGAAAAAACACTAGGATCAAAAGCAACCGAAAACATCGAATTTTTGCAAGAATTAGGACAAGCTATTCAACACGACCCTTGTTACACTCAAAATGGAATATTACAAAGAATGGGCGGAAACAATATAGAAATATCTCAATCAACTGTCTCTACCACATTGAAAAAATTAGGTTTGACTAGAAAGAAAGTCAAAAAAGTTGCGCATAGAACAATTGACCCCGATGTAATTGCTCAAAGAAGATCTTGTGCCCTTGATTTGAGTTCTATTCCTTTAAATCGGCTTCTTTTCCTTATGAGACAGAGGTAAACCTCCATACCACTGCTAGGTTCGGCTACTCGCCTATAAATGTGGATTGTCACAGCATAGTGAAGACTGACAAAGGCAAAAACGTGTCGTTTTTAGTCTTGATAAGCAACAATATAATTTTAAATTACTGCTCAGTTGAAGATTCTTTTAATAGCAATGTATTTTTTGGCTTCCTTTTAGATTGTATAGACCGTGGATTCATTAGAACTGACAACTATGTGATCATGGACAACAGCAGAATCCATAAAAAGCCTAGAATGTTCACTTACTTGGCTTCTAGAAATTTCAATATACTTTTCTCGCCACCGTATTCTCCTCATTAAATCCGATTGAAAAGGTTTTTTCTTTGGTAAAAAGCATATACTACAAAAAAAGACTCAAAGCTACTAATGCTATAGAAATACAGAGCAATATTTTTGAAGTATTAGAAGATATTAATAATGATACAAATATTTTATTAAGTAGATACTATTACTATATGAAGCACTATCTTGATCTTGCTTTTACTGGAAATGTATTTGATTAAATCTTATTCCTTTTTTATTGTTTGTATAAAACTTAATAAAAACCGTTATTTAATAAAAGAATAGTAAATGGTTTTATAACCATTAGTTAGTCTAATTGATTGTTTGATTGTAAACAACCGGATAATTAACACCAGTATCAGCAACCATAAATGGTTCATTATCTTTAACAGTTTGTTCAGAAATATTTTAATTTCCTCTATTTTCCATATAACTCCTAATAATGCATTTATAACTTTTGGTAAATCTCTTGTAACTTTTGGTAAATTATTTATAACTCTTGAAAAATTATTTATAACTTTTGGTAAAAATTTTATTACTGGTAGCCCTGTAAAATAATTCATAAATTTTAGAAAAATGATTATCTCCAGATTCAATAAAATAAAATTATGAATACAGTGTAAACTTTTTAAAGTTTCGCCTTTTAATTGCAGATGATTTATTTAAAAAGTATGGTGGCATCTCCTTCATGCTCAAAAATCTATATATACCTCTTGAACATATATAGAATCATTTTCTTATATTTATTTTACACCTGATCTATTTTTAAAAAGTTATAAACTGTGAATCCTATTGATTCTCAAAATATTTGCAGATTTTCATTACGAATTGAATGTTTCGTGCAAAAATATTAAACCAAATTTTAGAAGAATCAACCTCTAATGAAGTTATAGCAAGTATGTAAGCTATAAAAATAGAACTTTATGTTACATTTAGTTTGATAAGCGAAGAAGGTTCTATTCTCGCCCATTCTGGACAATTCAATAAAAAACTAAATATATATTCCATAACAGCTAACAACGTTTGGACGCTTTATGAAAAGCAAAGTGAAGCGTTGAATAAAGGTGATGTCGGATTTATCATTATGAATTTTGAAGTATTCCTTCCGAAAATAATTTTCGATTTCTAATATTTAGGGCGTCAAATTTGCTATAAAGAAAATGAATGAGTTACTATTATGTTTAGTAGGTAATGAAAGTGCCCAATTTGGCATGCTAAAAACTAAAGTATTCTCAATATATAAAATTATATAGATTGAGGCGATCACAAAATATATTAAAGAAAGTATAAACAAAATAAACTAATTAGAATTATATTTTTTTATTAAGCTTTGTCAAATTTCTTATAATTCCTATTAATCACATAAAATCCTTCTCTTGGTTTATTATTTTCCAATGGTTCATTTCGTATTACTGATCCAACGGAACAAATTACTGAGAAAAACGCGCCATAATTCAACATACCTTTACTGGTGTTACGCCAAAAACCACCTGGTGGAGGTCCTTGACTAAAGAATTAAATTATTTTGATGGAAGAAATTACAATAAAAAACCAAAAAGCCCTTGAATTAAACCTATACCACTTCCCATCATCATACCCATTATTAATCCCATCTTCATCTTCTCGTATATTCCTGGTTGCTGTTGCTGTTGCATTTTTTCTCTGAGCTTTCTTGATCAAAAATTCGTCTTTGGATTTCAATTCAAAATTTGAATTCGTAAGAACTTTTTTTGCATACAAGCGACCATGTTCAATTGGCTCAATTATAGAGGGGATACATATAATAGAGAAACTTATGAGTACATATATATTAATGTTTTTTAGCGCTTTAGTGGAGGAGATAACCAATATAGAATTGAATAAAAATGCTCAATTATACATAAAGAAGCTTAAAATAATAACCGAAACAATCACATATTTCGAACAAAGATCATCTACTGACTTTATGTATTATATTCCTAATTTTTCAGTCATTCTGTAGATACTGGGTTTCATTTTTATCTATCATTTTTACTGGGTCCTCCTAATCTTACAACCGAATATATCAATTGTAAGTTACCTATAGACAAAATGTATTCAAAGCATATAAAAACTCGATATGTCGATAAGCTGATAAAGCAGTTAACTTCAACATCTGATTTAATCATGAATGAAATACGAGCTCAAGCTTTACAAAGCTTATGTATAATATTAGAGAGTATTAAAAATGATCATCATATTTGTATACCCTTATAAATTTTCATTTTATTAGATACTTTTCTCTCAAATGGCTTCGTGACTTCTTTGTTATCAAATAGCACATTTAGTGAAGATGATGTTCTACCCTATTATATAACTTTGATGAAATTTCTTTCGATATTGGTTTTAGATGATCAGAAATTAATCCCTTTCTTTATATCAGAAGTAACACACTTCAACCTCATGTTTAAATTAGAAAGAACATATATTATTGATGTAAAATCATACTTACATCATATTTTTAGATACAACGAAAGTATAAAATACTACTATCTTTTGGACTCTTTTGCTTTTACTACCATCAAGACTACTATTTTGAACTTATATAAAAGTAAATAATATTTTTAGATATTTTAGTTGATAACGATGTCGTTACTACATGTTTGTTGGATGATAAATACAAATTATTTTATGAAAAATGGGGACAGACTATAGTTGACAAGATTGATTCGTCAAGTCATTTATATTCTTCTTATTTTTAGTTGAAAACAAAGCATCAGATTATAACGAATTCGAATTTTGGTTTGAAGACGAATTACATTACTTTAATGATATTTTAGAAACCGAAAATGCTCCAATTATCCAGGTGTATAAGAATATTTTTGTTGAGAATGTTTTATCTTTACAAAAACGAATTGTCAATTTTAAAGTATTCTATATTTTAACGGATTTAGACTATCGAGACCCTCACATTCTGTTTTTATCTTTCTATGATTTTGACTGAGCTAGATACAATCACAGATCCATCTATGCTTGATACAATTTTAAGGGAAGTATTTTGTATGAGTTTTGATACATCGAAACAGGAGTATAAAGATATTGATACCGAAATAATAGGTAACCATAATATATTAACACTTAAAGATCAAGAGACTGAAAAGGAAAAGATGCTAGGGCTACCATTTAGAATTATAGAATTCCACTTTCATAGATATATCGATCATATTTCAGACACGGTGATATCTAATGTCTTTAAGCTTGTTGATCATATTTTAAAAAATCAGAGTATAATATATTCCAATTAATGGTTTAGGCATTAAGCTTGATATCAAGATACATCTTGGACTCGTGTCCTTGGACACAGAAGATAATAAAAACACAATGTTTAATGCCTATAGTATTAATTCTTTATCCAAGATTATGCTATCTGAGGCCTTTGTCAACCCTTTTGCAGTGAAAGTAATACATTTTTTTCAAATTTTAAGATCGTTTTAGATCTCATTATTTTGATGGTAAAAAATAAGAATAAAAGGTTAGATAAAGGCTATTTTGATTCAATCACAGTAGATCTTCTCATTAATTTTAGGATATGCTATCGAAGTTACAGAAAAAGATGATGCAAATGCTACCTTCTGCTTCAGGCGAACAGTTATTTTGTATTACGGACTTGCTGAAGAAATCATCCAGTAAGTTATATGATTTATGTTTCTAGGCGCACTAGAAAAGTTATTTTCGCCGGGAAAACTAGAAGTCAAATGCAAGATAGAAACGCAATGTAAACAAACGCCTAATTGATTTATTGATTAGTTCAGCTATTTTTGCAATATTCTAAATTTTATTTGATATGGAATTTTTGGAAATGGAAAATTTCGAATAAGAAATTCACACAATATTGGCAAGTAGATAAAATATTAGAACTGAACCAGTTTTCGAAATTGCAATACATAACAATTAATAGTAAACTCCTCCATAATTATTATGATTTTTTAGATATGAATTACCATTTCATTAGACTTTTATCCATTCATTCGATCAAAAAGCATCATTTTACCTCGACTCTAATTTTCCCAAATTCTTCCATTTTACCGCTTCAATTTGAATTTGCAATTGCCTTAAGATCTGATATGCAAGCCAAGGTAATCAAATGGATTAATATGGATAATTTACTTGTAGCCATATTTCTGATTCTTTTAGATCGAAGTGAATACTGATGTAGAATTAACAATCATAGAATATGATTATGAATTTGATCCTCAAAAAATAATATTATTAGAAATTTTGGATAAGTATGAGTTTTTATTTGAATCAAACAATGATCTTCAATTGGCAAAGTTGCTCATTATTTTATCTTTATAGGACTTATATAACTGACTTAATCAAATCTAATTTTGACTACAAGAAGAAATGTCTTGAAGACATAATCGATAGTTTAAAAATGGAATCCAAATAATTCTATGTATTCATTGAAATATAAGACGAGATGTTAATAAATCATTAAAATTTAATTATCTTCTCTTACTTTTATTATTATAATATTGATGATCTCTAGCATATTGCGGATTGTATTGATCAGAATAACCATGTTTATAAGATTTCGAAGGAGAATTACCCAACAATTTAGCTACTCTTTCACGTTCTTGTTTTTCGCGAGTCTCTTTATCAGCTCTCAATTTATCCATCCCAGTTAACTTATTTACCTGTTTGTGTTTCATTTCTTTGATAAGCTCTTTCTTCGTTTGAAATTCTTTCAAAGGATCTAATCGTCCTTTTACAGTATCATCATTAGTACCACTAAAACTGAGTTTTTGATAGGTATACAATTTATTATTATTTACAGGCTTCGCATACCAAAGTTGAATTCCTTAAATAAAAATGATAATCTTGAAGAAATTACTTTTAGCAGGTGGATCGAGATAGTTGTTATTATCATATTCTCGTTTCTTATTCTGGGGTTCCTTAACTTCAGGTATAACCTCCTAAAATCAAATTAGAATGATTGAAAGCATACTTTTTCCACTTCGAAGAAATTGACACTCTTCTTTGGAAGTTTAGTCGGTAAAAGCTCTTGGTTAATTTCAATCTCATCAATAGAAGGCGGGGTTAAACCCATCTTTTTAGCTTTAGCTCTTTTTCGTAACACATCGAGACGATATTCTTGTTCCTACAAAATGGCGGAATTAAATGGGGAGGGAGATACAGCTTTCAAAGCTCTATCATCTTTTCCTTTATTCTCTTTGTTATGTTGTTCTTCATCTTTTTTAACCTTTTCCTGGTTTTCTTTATTGTATACATGCCAACTATAACGGTTTTTCGTGGAAGGGTTTACCTTTTGTGGTGTAAGATGTTCATTTCAAATTGTTTCCAAGCCAAGATTGCTAAAAAATCGGGGCTAGAAAATGGACTTAATAATGTAAAATAATTTAATGTAAAAAACTTACATCTGGCCTTGTAATACAGCTTCAATCGTATAATTAATAAAATCTTTATACATCGTCATATCTATTTGAAAAATATGATTTAAACTCTCCCTAACCTGTTTCTTAGTAATACTCATTAAGTCAGCAGATGACAATATTTGTTTGACATGGAACACTATTTCTTGTTCCAATTGAGGATTAATGGAATGTTGTGTTGTCATGTTGGGATTGATACTTTGATGTGAGGACATGAAGTTCGGATTAGTCATGTTGGGATTATACACAGAGGTATTGTTTGGTGACTGTATGCGAGATTGATTCATATGTGATTGGTTCATTTGAGATTGATTCATTTGGAATTGATTTATAGAATTGAAGTTTGATTCGTTTGGATTTTGAGGCATAAATCTCGAAACATTAATATTCATCCCTGTAGGTTGCATAATAATGGACATGTTGGATTCCATAGGATCCTTCTCAAAGATATTATTGGTTTCCATCATCGCCTCGTAATCAGACCATTTCTTCAAAGGAATGGATTTTGGATCGAATTTCTTTTCTTCTTGTGCAGGGACGAATTTCTTTTTCCCCTTATCACCAATGACAACTCTCGTATTACCCCAAGAGAAATCGTCAAAATGCCAAAAACTGTATAAGGGGATGAAGAACGCGAATATAGGTAATGCCAATAAGTAGACGATCATCCAACCAATATGTTGCCATTGTTTCTTAATTATAAAGACGATCATTTGTAATACATAAGGAGCAGTAATTAAGGCTAAGGATACTGATGGGATTCCTGATGGATCAGTGAAGATTCGATAGAATAAATAGAATAAGAAACCTAAAGTGGCCGGCATAATGATGGTGGAGAATAAATCGATGAAGACCACAAATCTCATTGAGAAACAACAAAATCCACATAATCGAGGCAAGGAGACTAATTCTAACAAATTATGAACAGTCGAATTAATCCATCTTCTTCTCTGACTCAGCAAGACGCTCCATGTATCAGGTGCATTAGTATAACATTGAGCATCTTTTACAAAGGTCATCTTGTTAAGAGGAAAATGCTTCAACATCAAGGTAGTTAAGTAACGATCTTCACCTAAATGCAAAAGATTTTTCTTATGCAAAGTATCCACGACATTCTCGCTATATTCATCACAAACTACATTGCTAACTAATAAGGGTGTATTTTTCTCTGCAGTCCTTAATCTATACATACAGAAACAACCAGGTAAACAAGTGACAGATCCAAATAAGGATTCAAATGATTTGGCAAGATGATGAGAGATGAAGTATTCATAAACTTGAATCATTGTAGCCCAAGAATCTTTTTCATTACTTAAACTAGTTTCTCCACAAGTGCCCATAATCTTAGTATCATGCAGTAAAGCAGAGACTAGTCGATTAAGAGAATCAGGCATGACTTCCGTGTCTGCATCTACCATAAGGACAAATTCATAGAAATTGGGATCAACACCAATAACATTCTTAATCTGATGATAAATCTCGAGTTCAAGAGGTGACATAGAATGGTCATAATGTACTTTGTTGAAGAATTTCATCAAGATCAATTGAGAATCTCTTTTCCCTCTATTACCTGGTTTATTTCGTTCTGTTTGTTTCCCTACTTTAACGACGACAATATATGGAACGAGATGACCACAACAATCGTACAACCCAGTATACACTTTCCCCATATTATGTTGTTTATTCTCATCTCCTAAACTTAAGAAACTTAATGGTTCTGGATCGAGATTTGGGTCTGCTCCTAAGATATCTAAAACGATCCGTGGCGTAGGAGTATCATTCCCTCCTCCTATCACCATACCATCACAAACTATAAACAATAATTTCCGTTTATCATCGTATTTTAAGGTGGCTAATGAATCGATCGTCTTTTTTAAAGAATCTTCGCCTTCTGTATAGCACGGCACGTTCAATAAGACAAACTTATCATGATCTTCAGGTTCTGGCGTCGAGCCGAGTTGGAGAGAAGCGACGAACTTGACAAACAAAATGAGGAACAAGAATATGGACATTCCTAACAAAATGTATTGGGCAAAGACACATCTAAATGCCTTACGATCATCTACCATACCAGCATAAAACAAATTACTTAAACATTTCGATGATCGTTCTCGAACTTCTTTATTGTTCTTATACAACTTGTTGAATGCAGTAGTTAAATCCTTACCCGCACCGTCGCGGAAAATATCAATCAAATTAGGGTCTATAAAATCGAAATTCGTCTGTTGATTTCCTTGTTTCTTCGAATCACCATACAAATTAAACAAATTACCCCTTATATAAGCATCTAAATCATAAACCTTGCCATTAATGAACCCCAAATAATAGCCTTGTTTAGCTTTTTTCAAAATAGCTTGAGGCTCAAAAGCCATATCACCTTTCTTCATGGATAATTTCATCTTCCTAATTGCATTAGTATAAAAAGAAGGACTATAATCTTGGGTATAATATCTCCTATCATGGACTCTGGCGTTGATGTCTGCAGCATCCAGTGTAGAATTTTGTATATTGATGGAGGGATCGATATCACTCCCGTCATATTGTTGACACAAATCACTCACCTGCATAGGGAACATATAACTTAAATCCTTGCCTGTATATTTCTTCACTAATTGAGCAGATTGTTCGCCATGATGATCACCCAAACCCTTCAAATCATAAACTGACCCATGGATCGAAATAAACGGCTTTTCTTTACTATCAAAGCCTTGCAATTCGGCAGGACTAAAGATGTTTCGTGTAGGACAGACAAGTGGATTGATTCCGATAATAAATACTACTGTAGCTGTACACATAAATAAGATGATTAGGAATAAAGCCACTTTTTCTCGCCAAGCAATACGAACTTCTTTCAACTTCATCTTACCGCAAACTCTAAGGAAGAAACTAGGAATGAACCAAGTTAAAGACCAAGTTAAACAAAGCCATAATTTTCGGATAGTAGTTTGATGAATATGATCATCGTCTGATTGATCAGCTTCCACGATTTGTAATTCGTTTTCTGGTTTTTCTAGTAAATCCATTGAATCCTCTTCCATTAAATTCAATGAGCCTTTATCGTCCTCGGTAAAACAAGATTGGCTATCCATTAAATCTAATTCTGGGTTGGCTTCTAAGGAAATCAATTGTTTTTCTAGATCCAACCAAGATTGATCTGATAGATAAATTAGGGAAGTTCCCATATAAGCTTGCTCGGGTGAAAAATCGAGGACTTCAAAGATTGCTTCCAACAAATCATGTAGATCTTTGTCGAAATTAATTCCTAATTTGTAAAATAAGATATTGTATCTTTGAACGAATTCATCAGGTTGATAACAAATAGTATATTCTCTTGTTTTCTTCTCTACTATAGAAGGTAGTTGGTATTTAGCGATTTGTGATTGGATTAAATCAGATTCAAATTTGTTCGGTATTAATTGGGAATTGGTGTTAAAATGGAATAAGAACCATGGCTCACAATTATCAAATGTATCAAACAAATCATTCAAAGCAAATTGGAATTCTGATGCAACACATTTAATCTTATTAATTTCTTTCTTATCCTCATTAGACTTTTCCTGAATGGCTTTACGTTTCTTAGTCGAAGGTTTCCGTTTGGGCACCATGGATGATTTAGCATTATCCTCACTACTAAATGCTGTATTCAGTTTTGAATGAAACAAGCCTTGCACAAACGAGTTAGCAACTGAAATTTCAGAATAGCCACCCAAAATTAACACAAAGTCGGAATTAACAGTATTATCTATGTTAAACTCCATAAACCCATTGGCGTTATACTTCTCGCCACCGCTAAAGTGGGAGATTGTGAAGGTCGTTTCTTGATGATTTAATTGGATTAATGGTTTCTCCATATGTGCTTTTTGAAAACTATTTAACATACCTTGATCACTTATATCTCCTCGCGTCTTATTAGCATGTTTGTTCATTAAAGATATCAATCCTGTTGATTGTTTGTTCAGTAGAGAGACTACTTGATCATTTGAAGTGTAGAAAACTTCAGGCAATTCAATTCCTTCTTCCAAGTAAGCAGATGTTGACGCATCAAAGATTTGATAATTTATATAATTGATTATACGTTCGTTAGCGTAGTTGAAGCAGAATTGTTCTAATTGATTGATCGTGTTATGATATTCCAATCCTGGTAGATCGAGTAAGCCGATATAATTGTTAATATCGTCTTGGCATAGACGGGTGTTGAAATGCTCGATTATCCATGAGAATAATAAATTATATAAACAACGTGATAAGTCATCTCTTTGTACGGTTGCTTGGTCAATATCTAAGATTACAGTACATTTCTCTTTCTTAACAGTCTTTGTTTTATAAGTTAAGAGGTTTTCGAAACTTTCTTGTAATAAGCCGAGATTTTCACTACATAATTCTAAGAGCTCGAGGTTCTTAATCTTAATGTTCTCTTCTTTATTTCCTTCATCATAAAATTGAATATTTCCTAAATGCAAGATGGTAGCTAAAACTTGAAAGACTTTAGATTGATATTTCAAATTGAGACCAAGGACTTTAAATGCCTTTTTCAAGTCTATAAAATTGGAACCTAAATCTTTCGGGTTCGGTACTACAGTCCCTTGCAAATACTTGTAATTTTCTAGGTTTTGTAATTGATAAATTTGTTTTTCTTCATCAAGTCCATTCAATAACCAATAAAATATCTTGAAATTCGATTCATTTTCTCTTACTTTAGTAACTCTACTAGTCTCCAACAAATATTCCAAAATCTTGACCCCAATAGTCCTACCATTCTCATCAAATTGTACTTCTGTGTAAACGCCTAATTTGGACGCACTCTTGTTATACATCGTTAAAGCAGAGCCAAAACCATCTAAAATTTGATTTAAACATTGTACTTGTTCATAAACCTTACTTTCTCTCTTGCTAGTGCCTCTGATTTGGGCTAGTTGATATAGGAATTGAGTCTTGGAATAAGTTTTACCAGAACCACAATCACCTTGAAATAAGACAACTTGATCTAAACCTGATCTCCTCAAATGGAAGTAAATATGATTAACAAACTGATAAATATGAGCACCTAATTTCTGATCAGCATCTTTACCTTCTTTAATCGATTGATATTCCTCCTTGTATTTTTGAGAAATGTCGGACTGATTATTTACCGTTTTGTTAGAATTGAAACTCAACAATATACGAGCACCTATTTTGGTGTATATTTTATCGCTTTGATATCGACTTCTCAAGGTTGACATTATAGAATTAGAATTAATATTTTGTAGCTTCGTTAAGTCATCTTCGATGCCAGAACTACGGTCATACTTATTAAAATAACTCATAAAGTGGCTATTTTTTCTTGATTTTTATTTGAAGCGATTTATATCATTACAATCCGCTTTTGATTTGGTTGAATCGGAGTGAGATTCGCTTTGTTTATCTTTTTATGGCTCAACAACATTTATAAAATTTCCGTTTTAGGGTGAAGCATTGTGAAAGTTTTAAAAGTAATACATCAGCCACAAACACAATGATAAATTCAAGACACCAATGAAAGAAGAGAGTATCATCTTTAGCTACAACTTGGTTTTGATATGTTACTAAATTCATGATCCACTCCTTTCATATTATCCTTTTCCAGAAATTACTGACTTTGTTTTAACCTAAATTTGATTTTGGCTATTTGCACATCAAAGATAACAAAAAATATCTCAAATAAAATTTCTATCTTATTCGATCACTATTGTACATAAACTCGCTCTTTATCCTTGTTATCGATCTTATCCCCGCAAATGCAGTTTGTCATCTACTTTGAAAAAGGAAGCATCTTTGATGATCGATGGGGTTAAACGTTCAAGGAGAATGATGATAAATATGGATAAATGAAAAAAATTTAATTATGAATACTAATTAATATAAACTAAATAATTTAATTGGAATTTTTAATTTACATCCTTTCTAAAGGACGATGGTTTTTAGCCCAAAATACTTAATTTGAAAACGCTTGTTTCAAATCAAAGTTAAATTTACCTTATAAAATTTTTACAAAAAGATCACATTTGAAAAATCAACGTTTATGTTTCAAAAATGGCTCTTTATTCAAAGTAGTCCCTTTTTGATTCTTTGCTTAATTCAACCAAATTTTTAATGAATTTAGATTATTCTCACTCTTAATCAACCAATTATTTAATAAGTAAAATGGGAACTACTCTGAACAAAAATAAAGAGTCAAATTATCCAAGTACTTTTTTTCTAAAGCACTCCGCTGGTGATTGATTCCATTGGATATTCAAATCCTGAACTAAAGTATGATTTCTTTTACCTAGGAATCTCATAAAATAATCCAATAGACTCAGATTGGAATAGAAATCGGAAAGTTGGACATCAACCTCTTTAAACTTATTACCAATAGTTGAAATAGTGGTGGTAGAATCCATAGAAATAGGATAAGCAAAACTTCGTCTTACTTTTTTCTTGTTTGATTTTGGTCTTTCATTATTAGAAGTATGTGGTACTTCGACATTATAAACGATCTTTGTCTCATATCTTATACCGGGGTTTCCAGCAGATTTTACATAAATAGCTGGTATGAGATGCACTTGTTGAGAATCAGTTAAGGATTTAAAACTAGTCACAAATCATCGACTTGCTTAAATACTGAGTTTAAGTCCAGTTTCGCATCATAATTTTGGTATTTAAGTTCAAAGATGATCGATTTGATCTCCGTAACTTTGGTATCGATTATTTTCAATTTGGATACTGCTAAATCGATCCTACCACCATTTGTTGGATTAATTTCGGGATAAACTCGAATCATAGTATCACCATTTCGAGCACTCAAGAATAACCCATAAAAAATGGCTTGAAAATCTGATTCGCTATGAATAAGTCCATCTAACTGTTTAACCTTATTAGATAAATTTCTCATAGCTTCTAAAGCCGTTTCTTTGGCGCCGAAGAATGAGTCTAATTTGATATGGGACGAAATTTTCGAAAGATAGTTCTATTCTTTTCGAGAAGACAAAAAAGCTAATAAATACTTAAAAG
>NIPM01000561.1:0-72180 GCA_002738285.1 Holacanthella duospinosa
TTTTAATATTAATTTTTTTTTATATTTGCATTAGGAAAATAAAATCAAGTTTGTATTTGAAAAAAAAAAAAAACCTTGAGGATATCCTTTTTTGTCATTGCTTTTAGTAAATGCTTCCATGGCAGCATTTGCAGCATAAGGAATATAATAAGTAAAAGTTACAAGTGAATATGGTTAAACTTTATGGTTTGCTAAAAATAGATAGGTTTTGCTAAAAATTAAAAGGCAGCTCTCAACCAGCCTAAATTTTTTATTAATAAAGTTTTTCATATTTTTTGATAAAAAAAATGACGGCATTTTAAAAATCTTTCAAGTAGGATATCCAATGGAAGTTCAAAATTTTTAAATCAGCCAATCAAGTACGACTTGATTATTCAAACCTGATTCGTCGATCTTGAGTGCTCAAATTTTTTTGAGGCATCTTAATTGAAAAACCTACAGAATTTGCTGCATAATTGATTAATTTTCGTGCTAAATGAAACTAACCAAACGGGTTTGGAAATAAAATTATGATGCATTATTCAGTCTGTAAAAGAATTGTTAAAAAAATTAATGGGAGTTATTTTTGAGACTGTTTTTAAGTTTACCCAGTCGATTCTTCTTGTTACTGGCTCTCAAATTAGAGTTATTCAAATGTGAATTATAAGGTGGTCTTGAGGTTACTGTTACTGTCACTACAGTCACACCACGGATATGAATGTTTCAATGTAAATTGAACATTAAGAATAGTGATAGATTCTTCTATTAGAATATGATATAAGGACTGAAGCGTATAGTTGACATTGTTGAGTCCAGTAAATATTTTTTTTTGTATAAAAATATTTCGGCATTTGATTATAAATATTTTGTCGTCTTCTAATTTCATATATTGTGAGATTTTTATACTTCACATACAGAGTGAGTAATCTTTTTAGTACCCTAAAATGCATGCTTTCACATGCCGAAATCTTTCCATATAACCGCGAGGAGATTTTACATAAAAATTGACAGTCGGCTACGGCAGAATGTCGGAAGAAATAAGCGAAAGTTGCGATTGGGCGGGATTTAGATTGAAATAAGAAATGAGAGTGTGCCATATGATTCTTAAGTAGTCTTCACTTATTATCTCATTTGAATTCAAAACGTGAAGGCTACTTAAGAAGCATACTCAGCATAGTGCTTAAGAAGCATAGTGCAGCAGGGTCATCCCTGAACGTGGGTTTTACTCTCAATTAGCCAAGAATTTGGGAATATTTCTTCTAATTCATTTTGAATTACTTTGTCTTGGAGTAAATTTTCCGTTTCTCTTCTACCGAATTAAAAGCCGCGGGTTTTAATCGAATAAATATCGTATGAGGGTAATAGACGAGGGCGGGTTGCCGTAGCAGACTAAATTTACAACGAAAGCCTCACTTTGACATAAAAAAATTACGTCATGTGGAATCATGCTTTCTAGGGTGCAAAAAATTATAATCACCCTCTACGTGTACTAAATTGAAAACCAGAATGTTGTCCGTGAGCTTTACAGAGTACCTCTTGTCAGTATAACCAAACCTTTAGCAAATTTATTTCATCTATAAAAAGCTTATAATCTAGCAATCGTAATCATAAAAAATCTTTACAATGTTCTGAACACAACTTATGTTGCAGAGTTTGGCTGAGATTACAATAGACTACACGGTCAGAAACTGAGATGGTTAACCGTGAACACTTTTGGAATTTTTTTGTTGTTGCCCCAAATAAGTTCTAAAAATATATAATAATAAAATCTTTACCTAAATTTGGCTTACATAAAACCCCGTGTATAATACGCGTCTAATACATCAATTTTGACTAGAGATGATTAAAACGATAAAGTATGAGCGTATCAACGTGTGTCATGTACTAGATTTAATTTATTCCAAATATTCTGTGCAACCAGTGGTGCAACAAAAATTGTTTTAATTCAAGTGTCAATATCTCCCACCCATCCACATTCGTCATCCTCTATCAGTTCGCTTCATCGTTGTCAATTTCCTTAATTCAATACTACTCAAATTCATCACTATCCAAAATTCAGGCTCAAAATATTGGAATCGTTGTTTGAATGAGTTTATAATACGCAATATCAACGAGGTACGATTATCTAAGTAGTGATTAAATTTTGGCGAAAGAAAAGTTATACGCGTTATATTATTCACGAACATATTATACATGGGATTTTAGAATTATATCTAATTCTTTTTAGAATATTATTGGCTATTTGAATTATCTTGGGTCATTAAAAAAGACACTTGGGGCATAGCCTTCAATGTGGTAAATTTTGAAGTTGATATTTGAAAGTTTACCACCTTTTGAGCTCCGCACGATCCAGCCAATGAGAGGCGAGACCAATTCCAAATTTTTCTATCAAACTTTACACAAGTCAGGGGCTTGTTTTTTGATGTTACAGAGTTTTGGGTTACCAATCATCACATGGTAAATGAAAAATGACATCAAATACCGAAACTCATTTACCAACCAACTTTATCAACTTGATGGGTATACCCCTACTGTATAACAATGTGATTAAATAAATTACATTTAATATGTTTTACACGCCTCTTAAAAAACTCCGAATTGGACTGTTTCATTGATTGCATTCAAATTTCAGTGAAAATAGAACTCAAAAGAATACATTAATGTCTGAGTATACTCTGGAGGTCAGAATTTAGTACACATGTAGAAAGAGGAATGAGATAGGTTGTTCAATTCCTTTTCATTTTTTCTGAATGGCTTTTGCAGTTAAGACCTTCTTCATGTGTACTAAATTCTGACCTCCAGTGTAGTATGTCACAAATAAACTCTTTAACGGCAAGAAATACGTGTAATTCAGACTTTGGAAAAGACGAAATTGCGAACTATCAGCCACTTATATTGCAACATTGCGATTACGAAGATTCTTGAATCACATGACATATTTTACGCAGGAGCCATGATGATAAAGTAAATAATTTAAAATAAATAAAAGAAATACATAAATAGTAAGCTTAGATCTAGATTATCAATTTAGCTGCTGTTGTTGCTCCTGTTTGGCTTTCACATAACCCATAATACGGAAACCTCTGAGTAAATCTGAGACGCTCGGATGCTGTCCAATAGTCATTCCGTCAATTTTTGGAGCATAGAGAGATAGTGCGGAACGATGGAGACTGATGGTATTGTAAGAACGACCTTGAGTCTGGAGATGAGTAAAGTAGCTCAATATAGTTGGAAGTGAGGGTCCTGCTTGTTTCAATTCACACCAGCGGAGGTAAGCCTGCCAAGCGGACTTGTAGCAGCGTCGACTGTGAGCTTGGATTGAATCTACCACTTCACTATGTTCACCTTGAGCAGGTCCTACGTCCCTTGGACTGCGATAGGGAGCTCGTGGAATGAATTCCTTGGTATTCTCAAGTGAGATATCGTTTTCCACTTTGAATGGGTCGAGGCTCTGTTCTGACGGTGAAGGTGACTCGTCATCCAGCTCAATGTCAATACTGGATAGAAAATCTGTAGGGATTGTATCAGAAGAAAATGAATCCGACATCCTGGATTCTGTTCCAAATGTGGAAGTATGAGGATTCCTTCTTGCACTACTTGGGTGTGGTGAGTGGGTAATTCCTAGTGTCAAAAAATGTTATCATTGTTTAATACCGGATAACCAAAATACACAAAAAAAAAAACTCAAACCTCAATAAAATAAAGTTAAATAGAGAAAGAGACATAAAAATATAAGCGAAATTGATAGAATAGCTGCCGAAGCGGAAATAAATTTAGGAATTTTTGATTTATTTTATTAAAGTAGAGCGAGGTAGTAAACATTTACCTCGACTAGTACTCGGGTATGACTGATTTGTTTGATGACTTGAGTTCTTCTGCAGTACAATGGCTCCTGTAGAGTCAGACTCCTCGGGTGAGTCCAACAGTGGATCTTGTTCATTTGAACTCGACTTCTGAGCCGTACTTTGTTGCTGTTGTTGTTGCTGGTAATTTTCACCCACATCTGAAAGAATGACAACTTCTGGAGAAATCCATTCGTAGGAGTTGAATTCATCCACATTTTCCGCACTGCTGGTAGAACTGCGTCGTCGCTTTCGTACTGTCGGGGCAACTGTAGTAGTGTCAACAGCAGAATTATTACCTTGACCCCTTATTTGGCTCTTGAGTAATAACAATGTTGAAGTCACCTGTGATCCCTGTGCGCTTGATTCTGTGAACGCTCGGTGCTTTACATACAATTCCATGATATGTTTTGAACAATTCAAACAGATTGGAAGTGAATTTGGTACCAATTTTGGTGGAAGATTGAATATAAATGAAAATGCATCCGCTGTTGATACTGTCACGGAATTTGGTGCTACTAAACTTGAGACCTGAAGGGAATTGCTGTTGAAATTGAAAGAAGAGATCCATGCATTGACATCTTTAGAACAGTTAGAGCATTGCATTCTTTTCTGTTTTAGTTTAACTTGACTCGCACTAACGTTGGACATGGTCCCTTTTCTGGATTGGTAACGAGACCTATAATCAGAATGTAATTAGTATTTACTTAACAAATTGATATAATAAAGAAAATGTCATATGAGGCACCAAAATAAAGAATAAATTGTCAAAATCTTAATTAATTATTTTAACTAAAGTACCTTAAAGTGGAGATCTGCTTCTTCATGATTGAGAATTATTATTGAAAACTTAAGTAAAATAAAGTAATAATGTTACCGGAATTAACATATGTTGATACTGATGAAGAATGGGATGACGCGGAAGATTTACTGTCTGCTGTGCTGTGACGCCTGTTGATTTGATTTGATGTTTTGAATATTTCATTAATTCATTTGAGACTTTAACAATAATTTACGAAGGAATAATAAATTTGATTCTCAATTTGAATATTCACCTACCAATTTCTTCCCTCTCTACTAACTCATAAAAATTCTCACTCCGCCCCCACCCATAATTTCATCCACTCAGTTGTCTCTGTAAATAATACACAATACAATAGGTATAGGCTGCTAAAAAATTCAGAAATTTTAAAAGTCAGCACAAAGTCAGGGTATAATTCAAGCAAATGGACTCTTCTTTAGGAATTATGTCATTTTGAACCACTTTTCATGCTGATCACGAAAATAACACTTAACTTTTAGAGGAAACGCCCTTAAGAGTTTCAAATTTAGGGTCAAACTTCAGAAAAATTACCGAAGCTTACCTGGGTGTTTATTTATATTTTTGTGCTTTCAGGTAATCAACGAAATAAATTTTACACAAATCACCATAATAATAGTAGNACTGATCACGAAAATAACACTTAACTTTTAGAGGAAACGCCCTTAAGAGTTTCAAATTTAGGGTCAAACTTCAGAAAAATTACCGAAGCTTACCTGGTGTTTATTTATATTTTTGTGCTTTCAGGTAATCAACGAAATAAATTTTACACAAATCACCATAATAATAGTAGTAACTTTTGAAACAAACTGTAGATGTCAGTTTTGTTACATTTATATTCCAATAGACCATCCAAGGTTGCTAAAGAGAAAAAATCTCTAACAAGTTAGGCCAATTTTAGCAAGTCAGGGTAATCTTAATCAAGATATTTAATTTGATCTCTGGTATATTTTTTTCGAAAATTGGAAAAAACTCATATCGCTTAGCCATAATTCAAACACATATCTGGTTGCAGAGAAATTACCAAATGTAGTGGCTAATTGATTTAGATCCTGAAATATTTTTTTGAGAAATAGCAAAACTTTGGACAAAATAATATCGTACAACTTTTAGCCCACTTGTAACCACATGAGTTTACTAGAAAATACTAAATAATGGTCGCGGATAAATTTGGTCCCGAGACTTTTTTCTTCAAGAATCGAAAAACTCATAATGCAACTATTAGTGTTCATACATATATCTGAAATTAATCAATTAATTCGTAACTAATTATGCACTCGGATGAAATTAATTCGTGAACAATGAAGACAATACGAAAATTGTTAACATGTCAAGTTAAAGACTTGTCAACGGCTCTATCATCTAAACTTATGTTATTTGCTCGGTGTCTTCTTTTAGCGTCACCCTCCTTATGAAAATCTCAATTATCAATTCTCAATTAATATGCTGTAAATAAGACACTGGTTATAATTGATTCTCAAAGAATTCGCGAATATTAAAATCTTTTAATCAATTGGATTCTTATTATCATCTGAATAGCACAAAATTCTGAATTTTTTGGTGTTTCTGTGGAATTGGTTATTCAACACCTAGTATTGTATAAAAAAAATTAAGTCAAAAATGGATGAATATCATTGTTATAATTTTTCGAGACGCTACAAAATATTAACTATGGATACAGCATTATAAATTTTCGTCAACTCTCCGGTATAAATGAATATTTGGCATTTTACATCTATTTTAGTTTAGGAATATCGTTTGTATTTACATACACAATTTTATCTAAAGCAACATTGAACTTGAAGTGACAAAAAGTTGTTATCAGAAATCAGAATAAATTAAAAAATTTATTTAAACTAATTAACATCAATTAAGACTATACTTTACGTAGAAGAGCTGGTAATTGAGTTGCATTTGTAACCATGAAAATTGAGCTGTGATATTTACATTATAGAATTTTAAATAATTGAAGTACCCTAAAGTCGCGTGGATAAGACGCCCTCATGGATATGACGCTCTCGTTCATAAGACGCGATTTTTCCTGCTTAAATTTATTTGCATCATAAGACGCATCCCGCTGGTAAGACGCCCCAAATTTTGCTGCAACGTTCATTGTAAGATATAGTGTGGTTTTTAAATTCTACTGAAAATGGACCAAAACAAAACAAAACAGACTAGAAAATCCACAGTTAGTAAGAAGCTCGAGGCAATCAATTTAAAAATCATACTTTGTCTCAGCCACCTTCAAATATCTGATGATGAAGAGGAATCATGTGAACTTCTTGGCGATGTTTCTGACGGTTGGGACAGCGATAGTTAAGATTTAAAATAAATTTTATAGTTGCTTTCTTTAGCGCCAAAATAAACTTAACATTAGACGCCCTTGAGTATAAGACGCCTCTAAATTATTCCTCCAAAAAACTTTTGATAAGTCTCTTCTTATCCACGCGACTTTAGGGTAGTTGTAGTATTAGGTACTTTTGTCACATCACTTTGACAATAACACCTGATAAATTTTTGTGTCTATTTAGTTTTCGTATAAAATTTATGTATCATAAATAAAAAGATAGTTGGATGAACAATATTTATACCTCATCTTCAAAATTAAACTCACTAGTAAAGGTAATCGATTGCACTATGACTCAACATAGATACGTTGGTATTTTTTACATTAATTAATACTTAATAGTGCAATAGCAATGTCTCTCCTAAGTATTTTATAGACGTAAGGAAATCAATTTTTAAGTTCACTTTACCCGATATTTCATTAGTGTCTAAAACTTTTAGTTTCAAAGGTTCAATTTTGAAAATTCAACAATAAAAAGCTAAAAAATTTGGAGATTTGTTGGAAATTAGATTTAATGAAAAAAAGTGTTTATTGTAATCGACACAGCATAACTGAAAAATACTCAATACAATTAGTTGGAACCAATTACCTAATTCAGCAAGCGATTACATTATATACGTAATTCTAAGTTATAATTATTTGAATTCACCATTATTTTCTAACAATACTGTGTAAATTTGTAAAAAAAACTAATTGTTCGATCTCTGATTTTATTATAATCGTATTTTGGTGAAGGGATTTCTTAAAAATTTACCCTTAATAAATTTTCCTAAAAATAATAGTTATGGGCTAACCTCTTAGAAGACTTTTGGATTATTCCTCATAGCAACCTTGATTTTATTATAAAATTATTAACTATTATTAATTAAAATGACTTAGACAGATAAGCTTGATGTAAGAGTTTAAATGAGCACGTGGTCATCCTGCTTCTGACATACATCTCCTCTATCACCGACAATTTAGTGATTTGGTGGTAAAGAGATTTTGTGTCAGAGCACTATGGGCATGATCAGTGATGGGCAGCCCAACCAATCCCAACCGGTTGGGTTGGGTTGGGATACGAAGCGTTGAAAGAGATTTTAAGTTGGGTTGGGTTGGGTTGGGAAGACTTTAAAAAATTCGGAAGTTGGGTTGGGTTGGGTTGGGGAGACTTTAAAAAATTCGGAAGTTGGGTTGGGTTGGGGAGACTTTAAAAATTTCGAAGTTGGGTTGGGTTGGGATAGGCGCTTGCGATGTCCATCACCATTGATGGGCCGTCCAAACAATCCTAACCGGTTCACTATGGCTGATTCAACATAAAATATATTCAGCCTTTAAAAAAAATACTCGCCAGGATTTTTGTTAACATACACTCAGGGACAGTCATGTCTATTTACAGCCCCGTATAAACAAACCACTATAACGTATAAACTTTGGACCCTTGTCCCCTGCTCCCCTCCTTTCATAAATTTTTTGTTTTTATTACTCCNTAACGTATAAACTTTGGACCCTTGTCCCCTGCTCCCCTCCTTTCATAAATTTTTTGTTTTTATTACTCCTACCATAACCCCTTACGCTATACCATACCGAGCTTTCAATTTTTAAAATACTAGGGCCAAAATTTTTTTTCAGTCCCAGGTTTATGTCACACTTGCTCTGCATGATTATATGATGCACCCTGACTGCTTTTGTTACTTAGCCTTAAATAAACCTTACTTTAAGTTGGGTTGGGTTGGGTTGGGGAGTCTTTAAAAAATTCTGAAGTTGGGTTGGGTTGGGTTGGGGAGACTAAAAAATTTCGAAGTTGGGTTGGGTTAGGTTGGGGAGACTTTAAAAAATTTCGGAGTTGGGTTGGGTTGGGTTGGGGAGACTTTAAAAATTTCTGAAGTTGGGTTGGGTTGGGATAGGCGCTTGGGTTGCCCATCACTGGCCAGGATAGTCGAAATTCTTGTGAAAAAGTCAACTCCGAAATTTCGATAGTTTTTATTTGAAACAAGTTTGAGCAATTGTGCGCAAGGTTTCTGCAAATTTTAATGCAGATTGGATTAACTCCTCAGTAACATCTGATTAAACACGTAACCTTCCTAAATTTAATTCTTTCATTTTACTTACCAATCGAATTTTTTTCATATTTTTCTAATGTAACTGTTAAATTTTAAAGTGTATAATCGACAAATAAGTGGTAGAAATATTAGTTCAAACTTTTAATAGTGACAAAGACATCTCAAACAATGAAAATTGAATCTTGTAATTTTCAGATAATTCTGAATTTCGTTAAGCAATAAATGATCATAACGAAACTTACTGAAACTGAAGTGGTTATTTTTATCACGCTTTACTCTGTATCACCTTTTACAAAGTTTGCTGGAATTTTTTTTGGCTTAAAATTGATATTTTGTAGTGTTTAATTTAAAAGAATCTTTCAAATTTAATTGATACTTTTTAGCAATTCGTAGAGTCGTTGGTGTAACCTCTATCTGTCACTCAGCTTTGCCCAGCCCATATTTGAAAGATGGCTCTCCGTCCGCCGTTTACGCTCGTCACGGCAACCCAGAAAGTTCTCAATGCTCAAAATCTTTGGAACACAAAGAACCCTGTAGCGGTCGCTGCTGCTTATACTCCGAATTCTGTCTGGAGAAACCGTGACCAATTTTTTGAAGGGAGGGAGGGGATTATCAAATTTCTAACAAATAAATGGGAGAAGGAATTGGATTATAAGCTAGAGAAGACTCTCTTCACTTTCCTTGGTAACAAAATTGCTGTCCATTTCCAGTACGAGTACCACAATAAGCATGGTCATTGGTTTCGAGCATATGGAAATGAACATTGGACGTTTGATTCTGAAGGGTTAATGGAAACACGAGACTGTAGTTGCAATGATATCCCAATTCTAGAGAAAGACAGGAAGTTTAAATGAGCTTAAATGTTATATAATGGTACTTGATCATTTGGAAGAGATATTAGATTTAAACTAAATTGTAATTAGTATATTGACAATTTCAGTGATGTTCTAAGTTTCCAGTAATTTTAGTTTAAGAAATGAGTAATTTAGTTATTATCTAAACATTAATTAAAATAAAATAAACTCACTGGTATGAAATATTTTAGAGCATCGTGCATTATTGCAATTGACGTTTCCTCTTTTATATTAGATATTAGTAATGCAAAAATTATTTTTCAATACTAGCGTAAAAAAATTTCAATGATGTAAAACTATTTTTAAAATTATACACTCCTCCAAAAGTCGAAGACTAAAATTAGTTCTTTCTATTATAACTAGTGTATACAGTGCACTTCGGTTACAAAATTAGTTTGACATCCACAAATATATCTTGGGACGCTCTACTGCAAGAGACAACATAAATTAAGAGGAGCTGCGGTAAAAGTGGAAAAAGTCGGTGGAAAACAAGTTACTCAGCTTGTACTTTTCAGTGCGGTGGTAATTAAATCTCAAGTGTCAATCTTATCAGTTAAACATTAGCATGACAACAATTCGATAATAAAAAGTGAAATGCTTTATTATTCGAAACACAATAAAAACAACTATTATATTGTTATATAAGGTAATGGTCATGGTGTTTACTCCAGATAAATTAAATCATTTTCTAAACCACGTCTTACAACAAAATTATACTACAGTTTATAAATTATTTCAATTGTTTAATTTGTGCAAGTGTATCAGTTCTGAATTGCTTTGTAAATTACACAAGCTCTATTATTAAATTTTAACAATGAGCAACAGAGGGTTTACTACAACCATACGCCATAAGTATGAGTCTTGTGAGAAATATTTAGCATCCGTCTTACACAAGCGGAAGCGAACGAATTCGGTAAGCGTTCACTAATCTCACTAATAATTTCACTAGCTTTAATGGAAGATGGTGGTTCTATACCACTATTTAACTCTTCATGTTTATAGAGTTAAGACTTCAAACTTTGACTACTAAAATTACTATTTCCAAATTTCACTTCCAGATTATTACAATATTTTTTGGGTATATTGCATCCAATTTGACTGAATTTGAAAATTTAATAACCATAATATTGTCTAAATGGGACAGATTCGGACATAAAGCACATTGAACATACAAATTCGGGATTTTCAAAAATAAGTGTCCTTCATGTGCAGTTTGAGCCTAGTTGAGCTGAAATAATTCAACTCATTTATAAATGGACGAGTCACGAGCTGAGCTGAGCTGGAGCATATTAGCTCTCTCGAGTAACGGGCAAAACTCGTTAGCTAGCTTCGGGTTACAAATTTTAAGTAAATTACTCAAATTTACTATTATATGATATGGAAAATAACCTTTTAGTTTTTGTCATTTAGTTAATTGTTTCACAGACGATGATTCAATTCATTGACTTTTGTTACTTTGGGTTGAATCTATGGGTTGAATCGTAGCATTTTAGGCTCAATATGTACAAAAAAATTATTGAATTTCATTAATTTCAACAATGTCAGTAATTGTTGCCAAATNGTAACATTTTAGGCTCAATATGTACAAAAAAATTATTGAATTTCATTAATTTCAACAATGTCAGTAATTGTTGCCAAATCTGTTCATCATTTTTTCATTTTGTTTACAAGGACAAAGATAGACGTACAATGGTTCAACTGATTGTTTTCTTGAAAAGTTCTATTCATCAAATGGTGAATAAAACGTCTTACGTACTTTTGTGACCACAACGTCGAAGTAGAAAAGAATTTTCGATTATAATTTAACTATGACTCACGAGTCAGTTCACGAGCTGCTCGTGCGTCCTTAGCCTGCAGCATATTAGTCAAACAGACACAATTTTGAGAATCCATTAAAACTGCTATTTAAAAAAATACTACCTAACACCGGTATAAGAGGAACATTGAACAATTTAAATAAATGAAACATTTTAAACTTACATTAGATTATACTAACGTTTTTAAGAGTTAATCTTTAAAAACCAGGGGATAAAATTTGATGAAGCTATCTGATAAAAATCACCAGAGAATTAGTGTCAAATTTTAAGACAATCTCCTCAAAATCAAGGGATTTTACAATTTTCCTCACACTAGAAAGTAAGTCTTCTCATCAGTTGTATTCTTTTGATGGATACGATTGGTACGATGCTTCCATTCGTCCAAAATACATAGCCATATGACATAGGAAAACTTCCTTATAGACTTGACCTTTGATGACTTCTATCAAGTATACTATAAATTGAAACGAAATGGACTATTCTGAATTCGGAAATTTTCGTCTGATGCATATATAAAAATCGGACAACAGAGGGAAAATCACCAATTATTGAAAATCGTCTTTAAAATTTTATTGTATTATAGAACCAAAGTTTGAATACACTGGGAGGTGGTTAAGGTACCAGTGTCGTAAGCAAAGTCAGGATTGCCTAGTCAATCTTATTTATCAACCTAGTTAATAATAAAAAATTCTTCATCCATCTCAGAATCCGGTTGGGGTATACAATATGGGGGTGTTGAAAAATTTTACATTTAAAATAAAAATTGTTTTCTGAATTTTTGCATTTCTCAACAAATCATAACATTTGAAGACTTTTAAGACTATTTTGTAAAACCATTTTTTTTTTTCAAAAATTAAATAAGTTTTTTCATGAAAGAATTTTTTTTTTCGGATTAAAGCACTTCTTCACGAATCATGATATTTCAACACTTTTGAGAGAATTTCCAAACAAACATTTTTTTTTTCAAAACAAAAAAAAATTTTCAAAAAAAATTTTTTTTTTTTTGGAAAATCTGTCCCAAAAGTCTTCAAATGTCATGATTTGTGGAGAAATGCAAAAAGCCAGAAAATAATTTTTTTGAAAAGAAATACGGCTTCTGCCTAATAAAAATGTAGTTTGAAAAGGTTGCTTGATTTATCATAATTCTTACGCAATCACCTCCATTTACTTTAAAACCTCCAGTATAACTATAACTATTAAACTTACTTAAATGAGTAACAAGATGAAACATAAATGACAAATGTAATTGATTCGGAAATTTGTATTGTTTCGTTAATTTCTCGCCTTAAAATACCGCCAATATTCCGGNATTTATGATGAAACATAAATGACAAATGTAATTGATTCGGAAATTTGTATTGTTTCGTTAATTTCTCGCCTTAAAATACCNAATGACAAATGTAATTGATTCGGAAATTTGTATTGTTTCGTTAATTTCTCGCCTTAAAATACCGCCAATATTTCGGTCCTGAGAATATGAAAATCGCAGACACTAAAACCACGTGACAGTGTATTCAAACTTTGGTTCTATAATACCNCTGAGAATATGAAAATCGCAGACACTAAAACCACGTGACAGTGTATTCAAACTTTGGTTCTATAATACCACTTATACTTTGTGCCCAAGTGAGAAAGGCCGCCCACGCGTTTTGGGTTACGTTAGAAACACATTTCTAAAATTTTAGTGTTTCAATTCTGCCGTACGAAAAGTCCCACTCATATGACTTTCAATATGGTGCTATCACAATTTAATAAAAATTCTGGTTAATCAAACTCTGTTCATTAATTTTTTTCTTAATTTTAGGAAAATCAGTATTACAGAAGAAGTTCAAATGAAAGTCAAAGTTCCAAGCAGAGTCTGAATCAAGAATGGGAACATGTCAAGCCACCTATGGAACACATCACAGCATCTTACGGATATGGGCGATTTACATAAAATCTACTGATAGTTAGAAAAAATCTACTAATATTTTCACCCGCGTTTCCTAACTTTATTTAATTTTGTATCCGTTTTGTACTTTCAAATTCATAAGTTATTAGCAAATGGTTCAACAATTAAACTGTTCGTAAAAACTTTGGATTATGTTGTTCTGCTGTCATCGAATTCTGACTTCCAGAAATTAAGACATCCTGATTGTGGTAATAAAATAATTGTAAAGAAATTGACGGAAATTAAATAAACTCAATCAATCAATCAAGAAATCAAGAAATAAACATTTTATAAACAAATATTTCTTTTAGACGCTCAGTCTAATTCAGATTTTATTTAGTGTACTTTAATTTCATCGCGGAACACTTCATTAGTTTCAAAAGATTTTCTTGTACTATCTACAACAGCGTTTGAAAAAAAGNTAATTTCATCGCGGAACACTTCATTAGTTTCAAAAGATTTTCTTGTACTATCTACAACAGCGTTTGAAAAAAAAAGTGTTTTAACAGGATCTCGATTACAATTTCCCAAATAACGCTCTGTACAATGAACCAAAAAATTGTAGCCGTACAAAAGATATCAATTAGTACAGGGAAATTGGAAAACTTGAATTTACTGTAAAATCTAAAATGAACTAAATGGCAAAGTTCTGAATACTTGCNTAATTTCATCGCGGAACACTTCATTAGTTTCAAAAGATTTTCTTGTACTATCTACAACAGCGTTTGAAAAAAAGTGTTTTAACAGGATCTCGATTACAATTTCCCAAATAACGCTCTGTACAATGAACCAAAAAATTGTAGCCGTACAAAAGATATCAATTATTACAGGGAAATTGGAAAACTTGAATTTACTGTAAAATCTAAAATGAACTAAATGGCAAAGTTCTGAATACTTGCAAATTGAATAGAGATTTAAAAAATGCATTATTAGGTTTTGATAATTACCCGGTTAGCAAGTACAAAATTGCTTGTGTAATTCAATATTTCGAATATATAATTTTTTTATAATCGACCAAATGTTCTTCCATTCACATACTGTACAGAAGTTTGTAGTCGATCACACAATTTGATTTAAACTGTGGACTCAAAATAGGTGGGACAAACAAAAACTTTAACTTATTGTTCTAAAATTTAAATTCCATGGAACCAAATAGAGGAGCTGACCTTGAACTACAAAAGGACGCTGAAAACCAACCTTATCCACTCAAATTTGCCAATCTTTTCTAGGCCCATTGTACAATCACAATCGTATTGACCTTCTGCTGTTTGCCATTCATTATCATTTACACTTCAAAATAAACCGAAAAGACACAAAACTCAGCGAAGTTGATTGATAGTAGGAATCGGGAATGATTCACTCATTAGTTATAAAATATAAATAATAAAACACGCTATTAAAGTCCAACAACCTTACACACGTGGAAATATAAATAATTCCTTGAAAATATAAAGTTTCAATAATCTATAGATTCAAAATTATCCTCATCGAAAAATTATCCAAGAAAACGAAAACATCAACGGAAATTTTTATTAAATCTTCACCACCAGCAACCCAGCAAGATGGAAGAATTTAATTTAAGGTATCATAATTTGTGAACATTCTACGTTTTCCAAAATTAAAAATTAAATTTTGTGACACTTTTCTTAGTAGACTTACTATTTACTATGAAGAAACTTTAACTGATCAATATTCGCACAGGCATCAATGACTATTCAAATCACCGTGCAAGCCATAATGTCGAATAGAAACTTTTTAACAGAAATAAGTGATGAATAAGTAATACCCTTAAAGCTCGAACTGTAATAAATACTAGAGATTCCTACACAAAATAGAGATTCGTCACACTTGTCTATGTGATGATGAAGACAATGATTTTGTGTTTCACATAAATTCAAGTGGGACATCTCTTACTGATCCCATTATGTATCAATGTGCCTAAAAATGTTTGCATGAGAACGGTGCTAGTATCAACTAAAAAGTTTTATATGAAATTATTGTTCATTTCAGATCTTTATGGAATTAACATGGTACAAATCCAAGCTGCGTATGGGTTTGGTAGTGTACGAGATCAAACTAATTCTGAACTTGTAATTAGTTATATATCTAGCTACCAACTAACCTACCAACCAACCACAACCAACCAAGATGAACCAATGAACAAATAAAGCAGACAAATTGACTACACGGCGAACAGCAAACCTTAGTGTAACAAGACGGAAGAAATGTATTGAAGCCAGAGCTGTAAAAATCATGAAATTAAAACTATTTACCTAACAAAACAATGAAAAAATATAAAACCAATGATTTAACGTTAGCTTAAAATACTTTTTGGTGAAATTGTATAAAACCCTTTGATTAATTTATATATTATTTGTATAATTGAAGGGCTTTGAATAATTATTTACTTAAAATCGAAAGTACTAAACTATTTTTAATTGGGATCGGTAACGCAAAAAGACATCTCACTGAATGAAGTTCATTGTTATTGTAGTACTTATCAATTTGGTTAGTAAGATATCCTTCTCTTTTGAGCGCCTAAAACACTAATTAATGCTGTGTATGGATTAATAAATGTAACAAAAAATAGCTATATATCTAAAAACTTTATGATTATAAATGACCTCTTATGAATCCTTCCTTTGTTATGAAATAAATACAATGGATNTATATCTAAAAACTTTATGATTATAAATGACCTCTTATGAATCCTTCCTTTGTTATGAAATAAATACAATGGATTCAACAGTGTAACTTATTTAGACTGCAAAAAACATTTCATTAAATTAGATGTTGCACAATGCGTCATGCGTCCCTTTGTGTCTTTTTTGTTTATTTCTTCAATAACATGTTTAACTTGTTATTTTTCCATACGAATGATTCAAGTGATCATACAAATATTGCTTGGTGTGAAAATTATCGAAGATCAAACTGATTTTGTTTACTCATTCATTTAAACGAGTGTATAGTAATATACTATGCAGATAGTTACTAATCTGTAGATTGTACAACAGATCTAGTGGATTTGAAAATATGACCTTAAGTCGGACTAAGGAAATTTTTCAACTTATAATACTTTTAACATTTTTATTAACATTACTGTAAGTAAATACTTTAGAGTGAGATTCTGATAATTATTAAATAATTGAATTTTATTACTACCAGAGTTTCAATTGTCACCGGTCTTAAACGACAGGTACGGTCACCTAAGCCTCAAAGCACAGGAGACAATGGTGGGCTCTTTCCAGAAGGTGACAATGGAGATAGTGATAGTCCAGAGAAATTCAACTCAGAAAATTCAAAAACAGGACGAAAAATCAGGAAGGGTGAATTATATTTGCCAGAAGACTACAACAAACATGAAATTCCAGATGAAGGTAAATTTTTGTAAAGTTAAATTTTTAAAAGTTCAAGGTATAAAGATGGAGTTTGGTGAAATTGCTACTATGAAGATCTGGCTGGAGAAAATCCGTCACCCGAAAAATCCGGACGGGAAAATCGGGCATAACTTCCAGACCGGATTATTCATGATAGGATTTTTATATCACGAATGATTAGATACAACGAAATTTAAATTTTATTGGTTGAATTATGTACAGCTGAAGCCCTTGGATTGAATTCTAGTCCACTTCTCGTCCGTGTTCATATTCGCATTAGAGAAATTGGCGATTTAAATGAACTTGATGAGGTAATTTGGAATCTTATCAATTTATGCTTTTCATAGACACTTGGAAATACATTGAACTTTAATACGATTTTTTAGTTTTNTGAACTAGATGAGGTAATTTGGAATCTTATCAATTTATGCTTTTCATAGACACTTGGAAATACATTGAACTTTAATACGATTTTTTAGTTTTTATAGTGAATTCGTTAATGCTTAGTTAAGCTTGTTAGTGTTACATTGGTTAACTAACACTAATAATTTTGAGCTCAATGACCCTTATTATCATCTTCTGCTTTCCTATTACCTCCGTCTCATTTAGCTAAAATTAAATAATTTGTGTACTATTTCAGAAGTATGAGTAATGTCTTCCAAACANTTATAGTGAATTCGTTAATGCTTAGTTAAGCTTGTTAGTGTTACATTGGTTAACTAACACTAATAATTTTGAGTTCAATGACCCTTATTATCATCTTCTGCTTTCCTACTNATTTTGAGCTCAATGACCCTTATTATCATCTTCTGCTTTCCTATTACCTCCGTCTCATTTAGCTAAAATTAAATAATTTGTGTACTATTTCAGAAGTATGAGTAATGTCTTCCAAACATAACTAATTATACTTTTTTATATTTAGAAAATAACAATAACCATGGATGTTCGACTCTGGTGGACTGATTGGCAAATTAGTAGAGCCAATCAAGAATCTATAAATCCTTCAGGTGATGGGTTTGTAATTTCATTGGATGAAGACACACCAGAAACAAAAAGTAAGAAATTGGATCCAAGTTTCTTGAAAAATATTTGGAAACCTGACTTGTTTATAGGTATTTAACTATTTATTCTATACATATTAATCTTAAGCTGGTTTAAAATAATTTCTGTTTTTTTTTTAAAGAAAGTTTACTATCAGCTTCACGTCCCGAATTTATTGCAAAACCGGTGAAAGTCGTGTACAGGTCGGATGGAACGCTGATATTGCAATCAAGGGTTACGGTTACCTTAGGTTGTAACATGGACTTCCATTACTACCCAGCAGATAGCCAGGAGTGTCCTTTTCTCATACGTAGTTGTGAGTGCGCTTGAGCTCTACGAAGTTTTAAACTAGTACATTCTCAACAATTCAAATAATATCTGAATATATTTGTTCAGTTATATTTTCAGTCATTGTTGATAAGGATGTGGTTATTTGATCGCTCTAATTTTTTTCTGGGTAAAACGTAATCAAATTCTTTGATGTCTAGATTCATTTGAAAGTTCTGAAATGGAACTGGAATGGGGTTATCCGAAGCCGAGTGTTTATGCCTATGATCGCAGAAACACAAATTTTGAAATTCAAATAACTGAACCAGTCGTAGAATTACTATCTGAAGAGAGCTTGGAACTAGAAGTTAAACTTTCAGATTTTACGTTCTCATTTGGTTCCGGCCCTGCAGAGGAAGTCACGCTGGAGCCGAAACATAAACAAGAGGACAGAAAAAGTATGAACAAAATATACTAATTTACAAAAGAAAAGTGGAAGGTTTATAGGTTTAGATTAATAATTATGAAAATGGAGTTTCCTTTTGGTGAATACAGTGGAAAATCAGAGCTTTTAGACAAAAATTTTGATTACCGTCCAACACTAACACTAGAGTGAAGATCAGCGGTGGGTTTTTTTTNGAAACACAAATTTTGAAATTCAAATAACTGAACCAGTCGTAGAATTACTATCTGAAGAGAGCTTGGAACTAGAGGTTAAACTTTCAGATTTTACGTTCTCATTTGGTTCCGGCCCTGCAGAGGAAGTCACTCTGGAGCCGAAACATAAACAAGAGGACAGAAAAAGTATGAACAAAATATACTAATTTACAAAAGAAAAGTGGAAGGTTTATAGGTTTAGATTAATAATTATGAAAATAGAGTTTCCTTTTGGTGAATACAGTGGAAAATCAGAGAGCTTTTAGACAAAAATTTTGATTACCGTCCAACACTAACACTAGAGTGAAGATCAGCGGTGGGTTTTTTTTTAGAGAGTTTTTAATTTTTAGGTATTTTTAGGTTTTATTTAATTTTTTTAAGGATTTATTTTTTAGATTTTTATGGGTTTCAACAAGAGCATATTTCTACCGCTAAGCATTTTATCTGTATATCTAGGAGACAGATAAAGCGTAAGTATTGGAAAGATCTAAAAAAAAGGAAAAAGTTAGATTATGTTTTAATAAACAATAATAATTGTAGAATTGTTTTGAAATTGGGTAAGAAAACAAAGCTAAGGTTTGACATCGGGAGAAGAAACAAGGTTAGGTCAGATTTAGGTAAATCAGTTAGGTTGGAAAAATAGCCAAAATTCTAAGGTTAGGTTAATTGACGAAAGGTAGGTGTAAGATAGGCAAGATTGATAAGGTTGACAAGTTTGGAATTTGAATATTCTAATTGGTGCTTGGACAAAGAAAAAAGTTATAAAAAAATTAGCGTACTGATGGTATATTAGATATAGAAAGACAAAACTATATCTTGTTAGCATCTTATCCTGGAAATAGTTCCAAATTAAAAACTCTTCTAATTTATTTTAAAAACAGATATTAGCAGTGAGTTGTCTGATAATGTCTTATTAATTAGTACCTATCATACAAAGAGGTTTAAATAGATCCTCAAGTCTCCTATGATGGTCTAAGTAATTGAAATTAGCTCCAGCATATCAATACTTGTGGACTAGACTAGTGCTGCCACCGTTTCGTATCTGGATACGGAATTTTCGTTTCGTTCCGTATCGTTTCGTTTCCGTATCCAATTTTGTGGATACGAAAGTTTTCGTATCGTTTCCGTATCCACGTGGATACGATACGGAATTATAATGGAAACGATACGATACGATACGAAAAGTTAAGATTGATTTTCTCGGTCGCTTAGAAGTTATAAAATGAGTTGAAACAAGTGTTCGGCACCAATTCGCCCTATCCCTTCCTCTTCCCATCCCCATCTCAGAAATTATCTCAGAATTATCTCAGTAATTCAATAAAATCTGGCTTGATAAAAATAAATTTTTCGTTTCCGTTTCGTATCCGTACCGTATCCGTATCGTTTCCGTTTCCGTTGCCCATTTTTCGTATCGTATCCGTATCTGACACTTTTCGTTTCGTGTCGTTTCCGTATCCAGTTGGATACGATACGATACGATACGGTGGCAACTCTAGACTAGACCCACGAACACCACCAATGATAGATAACACATACAGATAGACAGGCAGATGAAGAGACATGACGGGAAAATTACATAAAACACCTCTAGCTAACCTTATTCAGGATTAATAAATAATTAAATTTTATTTGAATTTTTAGATGAAACATTTTACGTTCTGAAATTTACAATCAAAGCTCGGAGGATGATGAGCTATCATTTAATTCAGACATATCTACCTAGTATTTTCTTCATAGCAATCACATATCTTTGCTTCTTCATTCCACCAACAATGGTGGAATGTCGAATTGGGATTACAATGACAACGCTACTTACTCTTACAGGTAAGGCCACTCATAAAATATATCCTCGCAAGTTACTAAAATTAATTATAACCGCCTTTTGTTAATTCTAGCTATGTTTGCATCCGTTCGGTAAGGTATCAAAAACGTAAATATTAAAGAAAAAAAAAATTTTTTTTTCTAAATATTTCCAGTGAAAGTTCCCCAATTGTGAGCTATTGCAAAGCTATTGACTTGTGGATGATAGCCTGTATATTCTTTGTTTTCGCAGTTCTCTTTGAATTTGCACTTCTTATATGGTAAGGATATTGCAAATAATTATTTTTTATTATCCAGCAATCAAATTCAGTCTGTGGAACAAACAGGTTTGGACTAACAAAAGAACTTGAGATTGATTCTTGCAATATGAAGGTGAGGAAGGATATAATTTATATATAATAGGGCAAATCAAAGTGGCTTTTGAAATTTTGAAATTTTGAACTTTTGAAATTTTGAAGCATGCACAGTCCAATTTTGAACTTTGCAAAGTTCAAATTGATTGATTTCAATTTGAAAAAAAAACTTTCACAATTTTATTTTTATTTTCATTTTTAAAATGTCTAAGCAAAAACGATTAAAATTAATCAACTCTGTCTGTGGGGAAGCACTTCAATTATTCCTTACAATCGATGAAGATGATGAAAATGAAAAAATTCTGGAAAATACCCTTGAGGAAGTAGAAATACTCTTGATGTGTCGGTATTTATCCCCTCGGTCAAAGGTAAGGAGATATGTCATCGCTAACACAATTTAATTACAATGATAAGCATAATAGCTTATTATTAATACGTAGGTGATTAAATCTAAAGCCTGGGTCCTGTGCCACAATCACTGACATTTTGACAGTGACATATTGACATATCGACAGTTGACATTGACAGGAATGCTAAAATAACGCGGCACGAAAAAAATGTCATATTCAAGGATTTTTGACACTTGTCAAACTTTTCTGACATTTTTATGTCAAATATAGTAAATATATTCGGTTTATTCTAAACTTTTCTTTGAAACCAAAATCAGTGGATGGGATGAAATTCATTCTTACTTTGTATTATTTTTTTAGTGGACGAAGCAATACGTCAATATCTTCACTGTCGCTGCTACTAGAGTCGCTGACATCAAACGTAGCCATAAGTCAACAATTTTTATACAAAAGATTTAATTTTCCAAACATGACAGAGGTAAATCACTCTGTCAAATATTTATGACATTTTTGACAAGTATAAGTCAATGTCGCACNTCCAAACATGACAGAGGTAAATCACTCTGTCAAATATTTATGACATTTTTGACAAGTATAAGTCAATGTCGCATAGACGCAAAAAAGTCAATGACAATTTACTTGTAAAATGTCAAAATTTCAAAAGTTCAAAATTTCAAAATTTCAAAAGCCACCTTGATTTGCCCTATTATATTTTTTTGTGAACATCTACATTTCAAANTCCAAACATGACAGAGGTAAATCACTCTGTCAAATATTTATGACATTTTTGACAAGTATAAGTCAATGTCGCACAGACGCAAAAAAAGTCAATGAAAATTACTTGTAAAATGTCAAAATTTCAAAATTTCAAAATTTCAAAAGCCACCTTGATTTGCCCTATTATATTTTTTTGTGAACATCTACATTTCAAATTTTATGACATGATTACAGATTAGTGAGGATTTTGAGATGCGTGAGGTATTACGCGACGGCGATGTCGTTACGATAAAAGATCCAGGAATTAATAGTAATGGAGTCGTAACAGCACGGCGAATAGAACAATTCGCTGTTCCATCGTATTTAATCTTATTTCTAATTTTTAATGTTTTGTATTGGTCATGGCTCATGCGCTCTTCAAAATATTTTGATTGGGAAGTGGATAAAAATTACAACATCCCTGATGAATTCTGAAAACAAAACTTGAGTGAACTGCGAAGAATTTAACTACAAATTAGTTGTATTCAAGGACAAATTATAACTTAAGTATTACAAATACATACTAATTATACTGGTATTCAATAAACTAAGTTGTTGGACTTAGGTAGTCATTAATCACTATTGGAAATGTACCAGAAAAATATATAATATTACAGAAACGGAGCTTTGTATCAGTAAGGTAACTTGATTCAATGATTTTCTGTCTTACAGAAGTCCATTTGATTGATGGTTGTCATAAATTGTCATAAATTTTAAAACTACCAAACCCATTCAGTCAAATCGTTCATCGAACACAAATTTATTATTTTTGGTAGGCTCGGATTAACACTCCTTCGCTCTCNCCATTCAGTCAAATCGTTCATCGAACACAAATTTATTATTTTTGGTAGGCTCGGATTAACACTCCTTCGCTCTTAATGAGTCTGTTAGGAATTTTATAAAATTCGAAAATAAAAAATTGAGATGCGTTTTGGGACAACATTTTTTGGAGAAAATGGAGAAATAGGATACGCTTTTTTTCGTCCATTCTGTTTTGCAGCTATTGAATAGTGCTAGAATCCGCNCCATTCAGTCAAATCGTTCATCGAACACAAATTTATTATTTTTGGTAGGCTCGGATTAACACTCCTTCGCTCTCAATGAGTCTGTTAGGAATTTTATAAAATTCGAAAATAAAAAATTGAGATGCGTTTTGGGACAACATTTTTTGCAGAAAATGGAGAAATAGGATACGCTTTTTTTCGTCCATTCTGTTTTGCAGCTATTGAATAGTGCTAGAATCCGCNAGAAAATGGAGAAATAGGATACGCTTTTTTTCGTCCATTCTGTTTTGCAGCTATTGAATAGTGCTAGAATCCGCCAGAAATAAAATTTCATATTTGATATTTAATATTCAGATGTATATACATCAGAATTACGTAATGGACTTACGTAGTTACTTACTCAGAATTACGTAGTTACGTAATTACGTTTTGCGTTATGTGCTGTATTATGAGCAAGGCCGACCAAATGCACTTTTTGCATTTTTTTTTTACTAAATCGAATTTTACAAATAACTCTTGATTGGCCTATTGATAACTGGTTTCTCCACGAATTAAAAAAATGCAATCGAATGATGTAAATATGTATAACATTAATCGCATTCGCATTTTCCAGGATCGTCTCATTAAATCGTATTAAATCGCATTAAATCGCATTTTTAGTAATCGCTAACTACAAAATTTAAAACACTTCAGTTAAATTGAGTGAAATTAGATTAGAAATTAGAAAAAAAGCTAAATTGATGTCAAATCAATTACGCATGATGTCAACTAGCAGTGTAGTGGGACATATATGGTGTACAACTAGCGCACAAAATTCAAGTTCATTTTCCGCATTCTGGAGTTGGNCTAGCAGTGTAGTGAGACATATATGGTGTACAACTAGCGCACAAAATCCAAGTTCATTTTCCGCATTCTGGAGTTGGAAATTGGTATATATTTTTTAAATAGCTTATTGATCTGAAATTAGGTGCTCACTTTGAGCTTTCGCCAAACTTTAGCATTGTAAACTAGTTAACTTCTCGGTAGAGCCAAACCAAACAGCTATCTGTCCTCCAGCGCAAGGTTAAGGCATAATAAACTTATTGGCTATGTTCATAAGCAGAATAGAAATAAAGAACATTAGGGCAAATCAATCTGCCGCTTTTGAGATTTTGAAATTTTGAACTTTTGAAGTTTGAAGAGCGCATGAGCCATGACCAATACAAAACATTAAAAATTAGAAATAAGATCAAATACGATGGAACAGCGAATTGTTCTATTCGCCGTGCTGTTACGACTCCATTACTATTAATTCCTGGATCTTTTATCGTAACGACATCGCCGTCGCGTAATACCTCACGCATCTCAAATTCCTCACTAATCTGTAATCATGTCATAAAATTTGAAACGTAGATGTTCACAAAAAAATATAATATATTAGGGCAAATCAATCTGCCCTTTTGAGATTTTGAAATTTTGAACTCTGGAAGTTTGCAAAGGGTTTAGCAAACTTAAAATGAAACGAGCTCTGTGATTGGCTGCTGAGCTTCAAAATAGATTTTGAAGTTTCACATGAGAAAAGGCTTTTGCAAGTCTATTTGAAATTCTTGATTTTTATTTTTAAGTTTAATTTTTAACATTTTTAAATATCTTGTCATCACAGTGAGGAAGGACATTTCCCACCGAGCTTTAGATTTAATCACCTACGTATTTAATAATAAGCTATTATGCTTATCTGTAATTAAATTGTGTTAGCGATGATACATCTCCTTACCTTTGACCGAGTGGATTAAATACCTACACATCAAGAGTATTTCTACTTCCTCAAGGGTATTTTCCAGTATTTTTTCATTTTCATCATCTTCATCGAGGGCAAGGAATAATTGAAGTGCTTCCCCACAGACGGAATTGATTAATTTTAATCGTTTTTGCTTAGACATTTTAAAAATTAAAATAAATGTGAAGTTTTTTTTGCAAATTGAAATCAATCAGACTGCGCATGCTCCAAAAGTTCAAAATTTCAAAATTTCAAAAGCCATTTTGATTTGCCCTATTGTTTTCATTTTGACTTTAGCTTACAAACTGTACAACGAATTGCGAATGCGCATTTTATGACAAAATCAAAACAATTTATAATTATAAAGAACATTGGCGAATCTGTATTTCAACAGAATCAGCTTCATCGACAAAAAATTTGGGATTTATATATATTATATATATTTAAATATATTTAAAGTTGAGACACTCACGTATAAGAGTGAAACCAAAATTGAACATGAATTAGTATTTCAATTCGATTAGGATATCTTGTTAATCCTTAAATGGCCGGTCGGTTAATTAAAATCGGCAGTTAAGGAAAATATAATAATCGATTTTATTTTAATTCGGGAAATTCCGGGAATTAAGTTTAGTTACTGTTTAATTGGCATAGGAATACATTGTGATGGAAATCAGCCCCAAGCCGCCAGATTGGTCCCTCATCGAGATACTTCAGTTTGAAGTTGGAACTACATGGTCATTTAACCAATAGTTAATCAATGGAATATGAATGAATCGTGCAATAATATCATTTTTCTAGCTTCTAAATTACTTGTTTCAGCATTGAATATGTATTACCATTAAACTTTAATGCTATTTTCTGTAGAAAATTAATCGCACTAAATCGCATTTTTTACGATTTTAATCGCATTTTCTGAGAAAAAAAAACGCATTTTTTGGTTGGCCTTGATTATGACTAAAAGACAAGGGTTTTATGCATAAATGTTATTTCTTGTCCAATTATCCTTGAATATTACTTCTTGCCTTTACGATTTAATTCAGCTTCTTACAGAAAAAAAAAATTTTTTTTTGAAGGTGAAACAGAACTTTTATGGGGATTCGCTTTACTTTACTTTCACAGTGAAATGTTTCAACAAATTAAAAAGTTCTTTGTTTTTCAAACAATAATACTGTTATTAGAATTTAGGTGTATAGCCGATACAAATAGCTTTACACCAAAGGAAAAAGAATTGATCAATAAGGTTAATAATTAGTTTTACTTTACTGCAAAATTTTTCTCTCTAACAAGTTATTGAAATTCTATCTTAAAAAAACTGAAAACGTGAAAAGTAGGGTACGTGATAAAATTCAAATCTGTACAATCACTAGAATAACTGTTGATTATTTGAAAATTACAATATGTGAACTTTGTTTTGAAACTGTCTTAGATTTTAGTACAACGTCTCAAAACAACATCCACAATTATTGTTTTCAAAAAATCATAAATTTTGTGCTAATAATCCTTCAGACTTGAATTTTTTTTCAATGTACTTTCGAAAACTGTTAACGCTTAAAGCTTAGTATACAACCGGTCATTATCATCATGATAATGCTCGCCATCGACATAATTTCCATTTTCGCAATGGATTATGTCGATGCAATACACAACTCAAAATTTTATCATCGTGATAAATTATCATTGTGAGAAAAAAACCTTTCTTTTTCACGATGATAAATTGTAATAGGCTCGGGCTTTCTTTATCACAGTGATAATTTTTTGCTAGGAGGGAAACAGCAAGATTTTAACTTAGGGCAAAGTTAGCATAAAGCGACAGTCGCTGGATGCTGAAACATTTGGGTAACTACATCTTCTTTTGTGCTCCAATAATTATGATTACTGATTACAGATTACTAATCTATGATTATGATTACTCCAAAATGTAATTATAATCATGATTAGTAATCGATTACTCATTTTTGACTGTAATCATGTAATCAGTAATCTGATTACATTTTTTCTGTAATCAAACCTGCTCTGAGAATAATGAACACAGGGGAGAAGAACTGGAAATAGGCTGAGTAGATTAATTTTTTGCAGTGACTAGTTGTGGACTGGGGTAGAAAAATTTCATTGACATAACTTTATTTACCCGTGATTTTCACTATGAAAGTAACTATGTCAATCGCATTAACATAATACTTTTTCATAGTGAAAGTTTATGCCAGGCGTTATGTACAGGGTGTTTAAAATAAAACGTTACTGATTTTCTCCGACTTTCACCAAAATTGTTTGAATCCAGCAAATTACACTATCTGTGGCAGTTGGGTGAAGTTGTCTTACATTTAAGTACAAAATAAANATTGTTTGAATCCAGCAAATTACACTATCTGTGGCAGTTGGGTGAAGTTGTCTTACATTTAAGTACAAAATAAGAACTATAAAAAAATCAAACAAACCCAACATAAAATATAAATAGTACGTGTAATACAGATACCAATAAGTGACTTCCACCTTTTACAAAATAAGATTATGACATTGGTTCAATGAAATGAAGTTTCGCGTCTAAGAAAGATATTTTAGATATTCAGTAAAACAAAAATGCTGATTCGGTTGTAAGGGACTTACAAGACGTGCAAGAGCTGGATGGATTTTGCAAAAACATTGTTGTCCTTGTGATCTGTGAGCTTAACCGTATAGACTTTCCATCACTTTAAATTCTTATTTATTAAATTTATAAATTTAATAATTAACAAATTTTCTTCTTCAATTATTTTTTTTTCAAATAACTTCACTTTGGCAGTTAGGGAGCAACCGAGATTAACGGCGACTTGGGCAGGCAAAACTGTCGGCCTGAATGTTTATCAAAAAAGTATGGATATATAGTTTGAACAATTACGTAATTGTGTGATTGTCAATAACACAGTTACGTAATTAGGTGATTGTCAATTACACAATTATAATTACAAGCAACCAATTACTGTAATGTTTAATCGATTACATTTGGAGAGTAATTGTAATTGGCTTTGATACGTTGTCGTAGTTTTATAGACCTGAGCCTAACTGTTTGGGTATGTTTATAATACTGATGCTGGCTACACTCCCTCCACTTTTATGACTTTAGCGCCAGCTAAAAGGATGTCTCAAATGTTTCTGAGTGAAAGCTACTTTCCTCAGTAACGTTTTATTTTGAACACCCTGTACTAAGCTTTAGTAACAAAAAATTTATTCTAGGATTCTATTGCTGNTCAGTAACGTTTTATTTTGAACACCCTGTACTAAGCTTTAGTAACAAAAAATTTATTCTAGGATTCTATTGCTGAAATATTTTAAATATTTTAAGGCACTTGCTTTCTCCACCAAAGAGCACGGGTCAAGTCTCTTCCCCACATGCCTTAGAATATTTGAACTTTGTATCGTATCTGTATTGTGGTCAACATCTACAGTGGATCTCGACTATATTATAGTTTTAGGGACCAGGATATTCGGTCCATAACACCGATGTTCATTATAGCCGAATAATAAACAAATATTAAATTTAAAATTATGTTGATAATATTCGATGTTTTTGATTTNAATAAACAAATATTAAATTTAAAATTATGTTGATAATATTCGATGTTTTTGATTTTCCTTGGTTCAATTATTTCATTTTTCTAGAGTCTTACCGCCAAAAATCAACCAAGAATTTACTTGAGCAGAAGAAAAAGATCTAAAGCAGTGTAGATTGTCTTCAACATTGTACACTGCTAGCATATACAATTAAAAAAAATATATAATAAGAAATGAAGTATAATATAAAATTAAAATCAGTTATTTTGTTGGCTGTACCAGGAATAATAGCAAAAATGTTTGTTCAATGATTCAAAACTCTATTTCTTCATTTATTCGCAGCGCATTTTAATAAATAAACTTGACTTTTTCAAGAAAATGAGCCTGGTTCATCTCACACAATGGTGAAGTGAAGTCCATTATGGTTTTTAACATTAATGTGTCTATCTCTAAGCAGGGACCGGCGGTTCATGTTCACTATAACCATGATCACACCCGAGTCATAATAGGCAAGGTCCATCGTATCTGAACAAACTTTTCCATGGAAGTAAATACCCCCTGCGTAAATTCATCTTTGACTTCCCTTCATCAACACTCAACATATTGGTTGACCATAGGCGCGCGAGGAAATGTTGGAAAGCTTTAGTAAAAAAATTTTGATCTGGTAATAGAGAAAAAATATACTCTAGCCAGTATTTTTGTCACCACTGGAAGTTACTTTTGACCAATGCTCTTTGTTGGAGAAAGCATGGTGGCATAAATTATTGTCAATTGGGCTCCGTAAACCAAATTTTTTTTTGGTGATAGTGTTTATGGTTTCAGAAACATTATGTGAAAGTAGAAAGGAGAATTATTTTAATCAAGTCTCTGCTACAACTAGAAAAAAAAGGGACAATTTTTTGAAAAGTGTAATTTCGGAACATTCGTTTGGGACACCTAACTTCTCATGTACAGGGTATCTATACATTAGTGTCCTTATAGCCGAGTCCCTATATAAGTACCTTTACATCATTTTCGACATTTGAGTGAATGGGAGAAGCATACAAAAACGAAAGCACATCGGCTATAGGGACACTAATGTATAGACTCACTGTACATCACAATGTACAAGTACTAGTTGGCTAGAAAAATTGGTTGCCCCTCGTAAGCTCCTCTTTTTATGGTTATTAAAACCGAAGCGCTCAAACAAACAGTCTCCATGGCCCTGCTTCGGAACAGAGTGATTTTAGGTTGTTTGATGTCGCTTAGCTTTATAGGGTGGAGACATTTCCATTTCTAGTTCAAAGATATGGGACCTTTTCTGTACCTGATGTTTGTTGATAAACAAATACCAAACAACGGTTGGGGGCAATAACCTTCAATTCATTCTTTAAAAAACAAAAGTTTTAAGATAATTTTCTTTCATATTTTTCTACTTCGAATCAGTTAAAATGGGCAGAACCAGTTGTATAATATATTGTATTAATTCTCGTAAGAATCCAGTCCATACAGTGCATTTATTTCCTTCCGAAAAAGTACAGAAAGACTTATGGTTAAGCTCTATCAAATATTCAGTACGGAAAAGCAATATAAACATTTTGAACTGTGGAGTTTGCAAGAGGCACTTTGTACCGGACGAATACAGCGATGCCAGGGCCAAGGCTAAGTCTTTACAGTTAGGAGCAATTACCAACGTTGAACGAGCCAACGTTGAACTCAAAACACGGTAGGTCAATGAATATAAGATAATTCCGATTATAAATGTCGACACAATTTGGATAAAGATCTATGGCTTTATCTTACTTTATTTCTGGGACCCATCAAGGGAAGGTCCCTGAGTACTGACAAGGATTGGGGTCTTTTCCTATGTTCACATTGAGGTTTATGCCTTCGTTGGTTAAATTTTTAGCTTTAAATATTGTTGGAGAAAAAATCAACCTCGACCTCTGCTCTCTGACTCATTAAACTCTTGAGCCTTAGAACCTTTCATTTTTCATTACTAGTACAGTCCAGTTTCTTTTGTTTGTATTGACTAAGGCCTCTTACTTTGTATTCTATATTTACCTCTAAGAATAACTATATTGCTTGATAACAGTTTCTATATAATACCTAAGGTTCTACTTAAAAGGAGCAGTTGCTAATGTGTAAGTCAGACCTCTTCTAATATTTCATTAAACTATTCTCATACAATATCTGTTGCTCACAATCCATAATTTATTATTACATGGTAGCAGAGCGTGGTTTTGTGAAAAACGGAATTAACGTGGTTACGAGCAATCAAAGTATTGTTGAACAATAGTGATAGAAAATTAGTAAAAAGAAAAGAAGTTAAGGAAGGTCAGAATATGAGTACTGTCAGAAAAATTGAGTCAGCCCATGTGGTTAGGTTAAGTGAGGGTAATTATTCACAGTGGAGGATACAAATCTCCCTCATTCTCAAAGCAACTAAACTTTGGCAAATTGTCGATGGAAGCTTGACAAGACCGGATTCTAATCCAGACAATTGGGATGACCAAGACATCCAGGCTCAAGCCATAATCATTCCAACGCTTGACGCGGTGAACACAAATCATGTTTATTCCTTTAAGACATCAAAGGAGATGTTTGATGCTTTGAAGGACATACATTCAAACGACTCCGTTCTAAACAAACAACACACTTTGTCAACATTCCTTAATTACAAAGTCAAAGACGGAGAGAGTATTGTTACTGCTTATTTGAAAATGGCTCAACTCACCAGAGATTTAAGAGAAATGGGCATGAATGTGGACGATGAAATGGTAATTTCGAAGATAGTGTCCAGCCTTCCTGTGAAGTATGCTAGTTTCAAGAAGGCATGGGACAGTGTTGATGCAAGTAAGCAAACCATGTCAGCCTTACTCTCCAGACTTAGAAAAGAAGAACTGGAAACTTCATTTCAAGAAGAGGAAAATGAAACTGAAAAAGACAGAAGGGATTTGGCTTACCATTCCAAAGGAAATTCCGGCGCAAAATATTCAGAAAAACAATTCAATGATCGTGAAGAAAAACTAAAACAGTTGAAGAAAAGGACCAACTGTTTGAACTGTGAAAAGCGTGGACATTGGAAGGCAGAATGCCGACTGAAAAAGGCAGCTGAATGTCGAAATGAGAGAGAACAACCAGCCAATGCATTTGTGGCTTCAAAAATCTTTTATCCTTTTAATAAAAAGTTTGACTGGGTCAGTGACTCCGGCGCTACTCAACACATCAGTGGTGTACTAGAATGGTTTGAGGAGTATAAGCGTTTTGAGAAAACAAAAGAAGTGGGTATGGCTAACGGACAGGAAGCAATAGCAGTGGGTTCTGGGACTGTTTGCTTGGAAGCCTTCATGAAAGGAAATTGGCATAAATGTAAAATCACTAACGTCTTGTATGTTCCAGGATCAATCAATCTTTTTTCAGAGGGAGTGATGGCATTGAAAGGCTATAAGATAGTACGAGACAATGCTGAGACGAAGTACTACCAAAGCAATGGAATGTCCGGACCAGAGGCATATTTCAAAGACCAACTTTATTTAATGAAGTTTAGACACGTTCAATCGCCAATGGCGCTGTTCTCTCAAAATAATGAAGAGAAAGATACGCAGTATAAAAGTTCCGAAGTAAGTGTAGAAGAATCCATAACTGATGTAACATATCCAAAAGGTCACAAAAGCGACATTGATGGAGAAGAGATAGTGATAGAAAACCAGAACACAGCATCAACTGAAATAGATTATCCTTTCACCCAAGATGTCACAATAAACAGTTCAGTTACAGGAGAATTTATATTCAAATGGCTCATTAACCCTACACCAGCAACTGAATTCTTTACACAAATCTGGGAAAAGAAACCTCTTCATATCAGACGAAATAATGACAAATATTTCTCATGTATTATGTCAAGCTCAACCATTGACAGAATTTTGAAAATGAATAACGTAAGATTTGGACAAAACATTGAGCTTATTTCTCTCAAAAACGGATATCAAGAATCTCATGGCCCAGTAGGAAGAGCACTTTCTACTACAGTTTGGGAACACTATTCTATCGGTCGCACAGTTCTCATTCATAATCCAGAGATGTTTATAAAACCACTTTGGAAACTAAATACAAGTCTACAGGATTACTTTGGAGCACCTCTTCACGAGTACATTTATTTAACCCCACACAACTCTGTAGGGTTAGGACTGGCATTTGAAAAATCAGAAAGTTTTGTGTTACAGTTGGAAGAAAAATCCAAATGGGAATTGAAAAAGGCAGTATTGCCCTGGGAGGAACTATCAAAAATGTCCAAAATAAATTTCAAAGAAACAAATATGGGAGAAAGTGTGATGATAGTTGAGATGCACTCAGGAGATCTTCTTTACATACCCAAGGGAATGATCTATCAAACATACACAGGTGAAAATGATCACTCGCTCAACATCATGATTAGTACTTATCAGAACAACACATACGGAAACTACATGTCATATTATTTACAACAAGCGTTAAATAAGGCCTTAAAGAAGAATGAGACATTAAATCGTGGTCTACCATTGGATTTTCTGGACTATTTTGGTAAGGCCTGTTCAAACAGAAAAGAAAAGGATTTTTTGAAAAAAAGAAAAATAATTAAGGAACAACTCAGTGAATTAGCATATTCAATAATTTCCGAATCTTATGATGATGCTGCAGATACGATGGCGAAAAAACAGATTAAGAATTTTTTACCACCATGTCTCAATGAAGAAGAGAAGTCTATCTCAATTTATGGAACACAAGACTCAATTGAGAATGGAAAAATCATCAACCAAATCATTCTCAATAAATACATGGAAGTAAAACTCATCAGAAAGAACGTTATTCGATTGATCAAAGAGGACTGTCTCAAGCTATGCTATATCTCGGACAACCTGTTTGAGAAGTCTAAGAATGGATTACAATACATTTGTATACCAGAGAGCTGTGGACCAGGAGTCAAATATCTGATAGAAACCTATCCCAAATATGCAAAAATTAAAAACTTTCCCATAGATGATGAAATGTTGAAGAAGGATTTGGTAGAATGCATGTGGAANTACTAGTACAGTCCAGTTTCTTTTGTTTGTATTGACTAAGGCCTCTTACTTTGTATTCTATATTTACCTCTAAAAATAACTATATTGCTTGATAACAGTTTCTATATAATACCTAAGGTTCTACTTAAAAGGAGCAGTTGCTAATGTGTAAGTCAGACCTCTTCTAATATTTCATTATCCATAATTTATTATTACAAATATTAAAATTGTACATTTCAAAATTTACCTTGGAAACCTGTGAATCAGAGGTTTGAGACATTTTGCAGAAAAGGTCCCGTATCTTTGAACTTGTCGCGTAATGTTATAGAGATGGGAATGTCTCCACCCTATAAAGCGAAGCGACAACAAACAACCTAAAATCAACCTGGGTCTGAGTTACCTACGTTATTTTGTAGTGCTCTTTATAAAGCATAACCCAAGGTTCCTTGACAAGAGAGATGGATGCTGTTGATAAGGTTGTCATACCTCAAAAAATAATTGTATGTAAAGGTACTAAACACGGATTCAGGTAAACGATACGTCAATCAATAGCAAATCTTGTCGTCTACGGGTAAGATATTCAATATTGACACACAACTGCAATTTTTCAATGAAATAACAAATTTCAATGATGCTTATCATAACATTCAAGCAGAAATTCATATTCTATGATCCAGTTGTAACATTTTACACAAGCTATTGCAATTGAACCAGACAAATTTCAGTCAAATTTGTAAAATATTTGCAAAATTCTAATTTAGCACATGAACAGCCAGCTAATATGATCTAACATTCCATTTTCTTGTAATTTTTTCCTGTAGCAACCTGCTCAAAAGGGAAGTCGGATTTCTGAGAGCTGATGCTCAAAAATGTCCTGAATTACCGACGCGAATATAGCGACACCATAGCNTCGTAATATTAACGACGCGAATATAGCGACACCATAGCGATAAATCATAGACATTTTGAAGTGTTATCACTATGGTATCCTAAACAACATGTCGCTATCGACATGTTGTCGATAGCGATAGACATGATATCGACATATCAACATAAAATAACGACAAATTTAACGACTGTTTATTTTTGCGAAATTAAATTATTATTTATGAAAGAAATTTTTACTACGCGAAACGAGCTCTTAAACAAATATTTAAGAATTAACATTTTACCTTAGAGTAGTCAATACTTGTAAGTGTAGTGGAAGTACATGATTGCAATTCGTCCTTCCGGGTCACACTTTAATTAGTATTTGCATTATAACATGTGTAAGCGATAGTCAGCAATTAATTTATAGTCATGTGGTTTAGGAGGGTTTGGCTTATCGAAAAATTAATATAATAAACAATAATTAATTATTGTCACAATTTGTAAAATGTACTCATCTTCTGTCTCAATGTTTCGTTTTTTCTAAGTGAGTTCTAATTTTAAGACAGCTAAATACCTGTCGGTATTTAACGACGCAAATATTACAACTAACGACGGTTTTGCTTTATGAGCATTATGTCGTTATTTATCTTTCCTACAAATTCTTTGACATGCTCACAACCGTCGTTAGGTCAACGATATCTTTCTTTAACAACAGTTTTTAATTTGAGCATGCGTCGCTAATTTTGTATTGTCGTTAGTAAATTTTTACGACATCGTTATGCGACCCTTCTGAGCTTCAGCTCCCTGAGTCGGAAATTTCATATTAAATAAAACAGCATGGCTTTCCTCTAGCAACCTTGAAACAGACGTTGATTATACAGAAGAGTATACATTTTTTCAGGGTGATTTTAGGTTGTTTGTTGTCGCTTCGCTTTATAGGGTGGAGACATTCCCATCTCTATAACATTACGCGAAAAGTTCAAAGATACGGGACCTTTTCTGTACCTGAAGTTTGTTGATGAACAAATGCCAAACAACGGTGGGAGGTAACAACCATCACTTCACTCATTATAGATGGGACAAAAGTTTTAAGATAATTTTACATTTCAAAATTTACTTTGGAAACCGGTAAATCAGAGGTTTGAGAGATTTTGCAGAAAAGGTCCCGTATCTTTGAACTTTTCGCTTAATGTTATAGAGATGGGAATGTCTCCACCCTATACAGCGAAGCGACAACAAACAACCTAAAATCACCCTGCATTTTTCCAAACTACCCATTCTTTGAATTTGTTATTTTCTAAAATAAACAATTTTGCGGTAACTACAGTGAAATTCGTACATACTTTTCGTTTTGCAACGGCTCTATTAGATATGTCACATAAGATGAACAGTTAAGAACCAATTTTAATGCATTTTCTGGGTATAAATTTGTTTTAAGGAACCCGTTATGTAAAATTGAAATAAATTTTCAAAGTGGCGATGCTCTTCGGCCAGACGTACCCCAAACGGTAGTAAAATCCTCGTTGACTGTTTTCATACATCGGCAATGATGTTAAGAAACACGATGAAAATACTGATTTTGAGGAGTTAAATGTGTGACATTGGTTTCGAAAAATAATCTGTCTGCCACAAATCCTCCTGTGAAAAGTTCCTCCGGGGTAAAACCAGGTGACAATGACGGGCAGTTAAATATTTATCCTCTTCATATCTATGCGGATTTTACTAATTAAATAATTAGTAAACTCCCCGTATATTAATTTAAAAAATTGGATTATTAGCAAGATTCCGAGTCAAGCAAATGTGAGATGAAATACTATAATTTAGAGACCATTCAATGGTCATTTAGTTCAATGGCCGTTTGTCTTGGAATTGAGTGCTTCCAATAAAACAGAACAAACTATTGAATCATCGTGGCTTCCATTGCTCGTTTATGAGAGGTTAGAATTCACTGTACATAGATTTCATCCGCTAATTTCACGTTCCTAGCCAACGGAGCACTTCGCTGTGTGCCATCGGCCCCAGTAAACTTTTTAAATACAGAGCGCTCAATATAAACCACCACAAAAAAGATGCTCTTCACTATTGCTCCTACTTTTTACCACTATTACAAACTTTACTCTTTGGCACTATTGCTAGTAACTTTTTGCTTCCTTTTGGCGGGGGATGTATTGAGCGGTCTTTATTTAGATTTGTTTACTAAATATGACAACCTTATCAACAGGCGTTTGTTTATTGAAGTCGAAAAACCTTGGCATAACCCATAATAATGAATTTTTCTTTAGTTACGTCCACTTGTAGAAGACAAGCTGTATCTTCCTTATATGAAGACAGATGCATTCTTATTTCGTTGGATTTTAGGTTTTTTTTACATCCAAATTTAGTTAACTTAGTTAACAGCGTTATTAACCTTACATATTTATTATCAATTTTTAGATAGAAATCTGGACATAACAGCTGCAAAGGAGAAATTGCTTAAGGTATGACAATAAACTTTCACAGTGGAGCAAGCTGTATGCAACACTAGAGATAATTAAAAAATCAAAAAAAAATATAAGAAGTTCAGAAGGTTTAGGAAGTTCGAATCACTCCATCATTAATGTTATACACGGTGAACCAACTTAATCCGGGCCTTCTTTCTTCGCCTTTCACCAAAAACGCCTTGGGGCAGGCGATAGACAATAGTAAATGATGGAAGTGAAGTTAATTTTATTGTAATCACTATAAAATATCTGTTCCGATGCAAAGCAATGGAGCAAAGCAGAGAGACAGAGAGAGGAGGGGTCGGCAGGTTCTCTGTTGAGTCAGGTGGAATAGATGCCAAGGGATCGTACCCCATTCTTCTAGTTGCTCATTTCTCTCAACTACCCATCTTTCAGCATTACAGAATCGCCTTTGTTTAAATTAATTTATTTTTGCAGAGGAATGTTTTCACAAACACACGCTAACTTCATTCCTTACAACTTTTGTATTTCGCGCTCTTTATTTGCTGTCTTAATTTTTTTTTGGTGAAAGCGACTTTCTACGGCCCGCATTAATTTGGTTCACCCTGAACAGCTATAGCCAAGTTAATCCGGGCCGTTTTTCTCCAACTTTCACCAAAATTGATTTAGGGCATTAAATACACAATTATGATAAAGAATGAAAGGGAAGTTAGCTGACAAATTTTAACAATTAATAGGGAAGGCGGTGGACCTAATTTTTAATTTTTAATAATAATTTTTAATAATTTATTAATAATTATTATTAAAAAATATATTTATTATATATTTATTATATTTATTATATTTATAATGTATTTATATAATAAATATATTATTATTATTAATTATTAAAATAATTTTTGGATAATTTTTAATAATAATTTTTAATTTCAATTTTGCTTGTTGTTCTTCCACCACAAGCCTCACTTCCACCAATTTTTGAATTTCGCGTTATTTGATTTCTCAAATTTTTTTTGGAGGGAAAGCGACTTTCTACAGCCCGGATTAACTTGGCCATAGGTGTCGTATTCGTAGAATTTGGTCAACAATTGAACTAATGCCATTTGAATTTCATTACCATGTTCCCGCTATTGAAAAGGCGATTATCGAGAAACAAATTTCTAATACAGTTCAACCGAAAATTACAGACTAATTGGAGTAATATGGCGAAAATTTAGTTTAGCATTGTTTATTACAGCTCCCGCCAAATTAATCCGACCCGTAGAAAGTCGCTTTCACCAATAAAAAATTTAGACAGCAAATAAATAGCGCGAAATCCAAAGTTGGAGCGATTGAAGTTAGCGTGTGTTTGAAAGAACATAACTTTAGAAAAATTAATTTACAGCAGCAGAGAGAAAACTCAAAGTCGAGTAACGGGGTATGATACCTTCTCATCTACTCCACCTCGCTCAACTGAGAACCTGCCGACCACTCTCTCTGCTTTATTTTTGTAACGATACGAAATTCTGTAATTCTAATTCATGGGTTGAGAGTAAAAACCAAGCCAAGGAATGATCCCTTAGATCCATTCCATCTCACTCAACAGAGAACCTGTCCACCCCTCTCTCTGCCTCTTTCCTTTGCTCCATTGTTTTGTATTAGCCTACAGTAAACCTCGGATAAGCCGACTTCGGTTACCACGAACCAAAATGTCCTGTCCGCGCCCGGAGATAGGGAATTTGTGTATAAATCGCACGGCAAAGCCGAACTCGGTTAAGCCGAACCCTCGGTTACCACGAACGCCTTTTCGTGGCTCCAGTCCATAAGGCACATGCTTTTTTACCTCGGTTAACACGAACACGAATTAATTGATCAATTTTTAAAGAAATTTCAACTTTTTTCTTACAAAATTTAATGAATAACTTTTTTTGAATAACTTTTCAAACATTAAAATACGACAGAAAATGAACCAATGACATAATTTTAGTCATTTTTGTGTTTTCAAAACAACTTACTTATTATAAAGTAATGGTAAATTAAAATTACCTCGGCTAAGACGAAAAAATTATTCCCCAAGTTGTGTGTTCGGCTTACGCTTAAGCCGAACCTCGGCTACCACGAACCAAATATTTCTGTCCCTTGAAATCAGGCTTATCCGAGGTTTACTGTATATGTCTAATCAAAATAGATATTTGATAATCATAAAATTAACTTCACTTCCATTATTTCCGAATTGTGTATCGCCTACCCCAAGCAGTTTTTGGCGAAAGGCGGAGAAAGAAAACCCGGATTAATTTGGCGGGGGCTGTATTACAGTCGAATAATTAAATATAACGGCTTATTCTATTCAAAAATGTGATAAGTTTCTGTATAAGACCAAATTGGTCTTATATCCGTTGTAAGACCATGACGATTATAGCACCTTGATTTTCTTGGAAAATCTGAGTTCTTATTAGTGTGCTCCACTGTACTACTAAAGAAAGACAAGGAAAGGAGAATTTCCTTTCACTTTGCCGTAAAGTAGCATGTGAAGGTGAAAGTAGTTCTCCTTTCTGTTTTACTTTAGTAAACTCCACTGTACAATAAACTTACACACTCACTCAATATTCATGCTTGCGAAAGGCTATAAAATGGAGAGAAGACAACAATGTCGACGCTCTACCATACAAAGAGCAGTCTGATCTCGACAAGGCCTTAAAAATTGATATTTCAATTTTTGACACGTTGGGCAACCCAGGTAAATAAATTACAGTATAAATGAATAAATGAAATACGTTTATGACAGAATCATTTCTAGTTGTTTCAATTGATTGTGGGGATTGGGATTTTCGAAGAATGGCTCTGGCGGGAAAATTATCGGACCTCCATTTGTATTTAATAAGAATGATGGAAAAGGCGGTAGTAATGTCGGCTGAAATTCAGAAAACTAATCCAAATGCTACACAGTGGATTCTATTTGGAAATTACCAAGGGTTTTCATTGAGGAAGCATGGATGTTTGCCATGTAAGGGGTATCAGTCTTTACATATTTCTAATGGAAATTATAAATTATGTCAAAATTACATTTCCATAGGTATTCCAATTTTTGTGGAATATTTTTCCAATTATGAGAACTATTACACAGGATCTACCAGGAATATAGTGCTCATTAACGGTAAAGTATGAATAATTTCAAAATTTCCTAAACATAAGAGTCTGTAACAATTAAATTAACGATTTCAACAGTACCGAAGTCATTTGACACGATTGGCAACCTAGGTAATTAGCTCCATTTTTTATTAATACTCGAGAATTTTTACCGATTGAGTCAAAATATTTTTGCACTAAGATGACTAAATTAGTAGTTTTTATATTGTTTAAATTTCAATTAGTATTTAAAGTCTTCTCTACATTGATACGGTGCTAGCCTCTTCCTTATCTCCTGACAGATAATACGCAGACGGCTAAACTGAATTCCGGCTTGGACAAACCAAAATCCGAAAACTTAACTGACCAGACTAACGAACGGACTGATTACAGACTCCTGACACTCAAATCCCGATGACTTGATACACTGACTCTGAGTCTGGGCAAATGAATCGAAAACGTGACAACTGACGACTAACAATTGACTCTAGTTTTAGACAAAGACTTTGTTTCAACAATAAATGGCCTAAGCGCTCTTCTACTAGGATGAGAGGAAAGGTCATGGCGAACCGACCGCCCGATCGACAATGACCAAAATATCCACTTAAGTTAGTGTGACTTTCCATCAAGCCTAATATTAAAGTCTCACACTAATTTGTAGATGATAAGCTGACATTTGAACTCAGTAACCACTGCATGTTGCTACCCAATTGCTTCTTAGACATCGCTATGGTCAGGTTTCTGCACTATTTCTATAGTCACGTGAAGCAATGATGGTTGAGACTGTAGGTCAAAATTTTCAGTAAATCTGGCACAAGTAGAAGTTTCTATAAAGTTACTTTGTTAATATTGTAATATTTCTATGCGCTCTATTATTGGATCAAACGTCCTGGAATTAAAATTAAATATATTTGCACCAAATCAACGTAGTTGTAATGTAATCATTCGAAATTGCAAAAAAAAAGTATATTGATTAAAAATATATACAGGATGTCTGAAAAGTCAATGGAGCATGGAGCAAAGAGGATTGATTTGAGAGAACAACATGACGCGTTTTTTCCTCATGTATTTTCCAAGCAATGTTTTCTCCATGCTCCGTTGACTTTTCAGACACCCTGTATACAGTTGACACGTGTGACCCTGACATAACCAGCGGATAGTAGAATATTGAATATTGGCAGGTTATTGCGAAACAGTAGCTTAGATGTAACATTCTGCAAAGTGTGCTTAAATTTCCCTAACTTTTTTTCTGATTAATGATTTATTTAATTAAATTAATTAAATAATCTTGAAATTTTTTATGTTAAGGCGATGCCATTCCGAAAAACTAAGCCAAATCCTCATTAAATTATATTAATTTCTGACTTTTTCTGTTCAAATTCTAGCATCAGACTGAATCAATGAATTATTTTGGTTTTGATTTAAGATAATGGGATGAAATGGAGTAGTAAGAAGGCATTGAACTCGGGGGATGAGCGCATAAAATAATTTTACTAAAAATTTTGCCGATATATGAGTGGTGTTGTTTACTGATTTAGAAATAATCATTGTAAACAATCTTCAATTCCGAGGTGGTTTATTCTTCGTTGGACCGGAACTATTATTAAGTTTATTCGTAAAAAACTCACAAATTTCTAACACAGAACACTCCTAAACTTTTGCTAAAAAACTCCCATATGCCAAATATCAAAACGGAATGACCCTATAGAAGCGCAGCTTTGTAACAATCCATGGGCCCTGGTTTGGAGAACTCAGTTTTTGTTTACGTCAATTCCTCCATGCCAACTTAATGCTAAAAACATGGACTGGTCCTTGAACATTAACTTGACCTTAGAAACTGTTGACAAAGCTGGTAACAACCATCGGTCTGTTATTCTGGTTCCGACAATTTGAATAAAAGATATTCAATTTCAAATAGCGAGATCTACTTCAAAAACGCCCTGTATTCATAAAAAATGAATGAATAATAATTTTGTACATTTATTTAGTTCGTCCCCTAATGTCGCCAGGAACGCGCAACGGATTCAAAGTTTATGCATCGGATAAGTCCAGGTGGGACTTCGTGGACACAATCATTCCATCCAATCAACTCCCACCAAAATACGGTGGAAATAAGAAACCTCATAAACAAAATCAAAAAAAATCATAATCTTAATGCTAAAACTTCATAATAAACTTACAGAAAATAATTTTCAGATGGGTTGGAATTTCTTTGATAACTCGATCAATTGTTTATCAACTTTAATGAAACTTAGGTGGGGTGTCAACACTTGTCCTAAAACACAATATGCAAAAATTGAGCAAATTTGGTTACCTGGATGTTGAGTTATTACCAAATTATTAAAAAAAATGGTGAAAAGTCGCAAAAAAAATTTAAAATAGGTTAGATTTTATTTATTTCCCTTAGGATTTTCCAAATCACTATTTATAGCATCATAAAGATTCCATACGGAAATCATAAAAATTGAATGCCGATACAGTGGATTTAGCTTAACGTCACTACCCCTTCATGTCACACTTCGCTTATTGTCAACCTGTTGGTTTTCCCCTTGTTAAACTCCATACTCTCATGTACTAAATACTCTGCCTATTGTCACACCTCCTATTGTCAACCTCCGCCTATTGTCATCCCATTTGAAGAGAATGTACCGCACATAACCACACTTTAATGGCAACTTTCGGTTCTCAGGCCCAGAATATACTCGTGTTTGTTTAAATGGTGTGGAAGGTCAGAGACCCTTGGGGGAACTGTTTCATTAACCTATTTGTTGTACAGTAAATGATCCAATTTTGTAACCGCATTACTCCGCCCTGTCTTACATTCCCTTGGTGGCGACCACCGTGTTAACTCAAATATTTGGAGGGCACTTATCACAGTCGGTATGTAATTGAAACTTTATTCAATTTTATTGAAATAACTTAACATATCACTCTTGCTCATGGTATTGACATGGTTTGTAAGTCATGGGCAGAAGTCAAAGAAACATCTATTGTTAACTACTACGCAAAAACTGAAAAGTTGGCGTAGAAGCTATTTGAAATAAAAACAACCTTCTCACAGTAACTTTACGGTACATGTGTTTAGGAGGAGCTTTAATCTCACCTGGCCTATGAGTTTTGGTTGCGAAGTTGGATCATTACTGTATTCTACTATGCGATCCTCGATATTGAAAGTTTACTATTTTAAAGACTCAGCCGCAGTCGCGGGTTTATTCCAACCGCGAGTATGCCAACTTTAGATGGGTACATGGTTCGAATTGAGAAACTTAAAGTTTTAATGATAAACAACATTGGAAGTANTCAAATAAAGTATGAATAGAATTAGCATTAGAAATATTTACACAAATTTTTACACTTCTTGGATCAATCTCTTTGGTGGCTTCACTAATCTTCCTCTTCGAGTTTTGAAACCTTGAGACTGANAACTACTACGCAAAAACTGAAAAGTTGGCGTAGAAGCTATTTGAAATAAAAACAACCTTCTCACAGTAACTTTTGTATCGTTCGTGGATGAAGGGAGAGTAGAGGAGTATGACCTTTTGACCCTATCCACAACGACGGAAATAAAGAGGACGAGAGAGAGCGACTATCTAGTCTTAACTTACACGTCTTTACTACTCAACAGCTCAACCACGTCTGACTGCCTTCTCACACGACAAGACAGTCCTAACCCTAACTAGCCTTTAGCTATGGGTGCCAAACACCACATCCCCCCTCATAAGTTTTCTTCAAAAACCCTGCTAATTCTAAAAAAAAAATCAAATAAAGTATGAATAGAATTAGCATTAGAAATATTTACACAAATATTTACACTTCTTGGATCAATCTCTTTGGTGGCTTCACTAATCTTCCTCTTCGAGTTTTGAAACCTTGAGACTGANTTTACACTTCTTGGATCAATCTCTTTGGTGGCTTCACTAATCTTCCTCTTCGAGTTTTGAAACCTTGAGACTGATCCACTGTGATGGGAATTGGATCAACAGGGCCTTCTGTTCCTTCAAGAATAGGCCCACCCTCTTCAACGGGATTTGAATTGCCTTCATCACCAACAGGTTCTACAGTCTCAGGGACCTCGTTAGTGTAGGCTCTAGTCAGATGATGTGAGTTCCTCCTGTAAGTTCCTTGAGGACTCTCAACAAAGAATGAACGTGGAGTGTTAGCTGCGTTCTTCACCGTAGCCCACGTCCTGAGATCTTTGACCCAAACTACCTCACCTGGCTGAAATTCTACCTTCTGAATTACCCTGTGATGTTTGTCAAAGTTCCTTGTCTGTTTCGCTCGTCGATTCTCTTCCTTTTCTCGGAGACCTTCTTGATCCACTGGAGTTGGAACGAGGCGAGAAGGATCCATAGGAAGTGTAGACCGAATCCGACGACCCATTAGTAGTTCCGCGGGACTGTAACCGTTTGAAATTGGAGTTGCTCTGTACTCCAAGAGACTCTTGTACCAATCAGAATTCTTCTTCAGCAAATTCTTAACGATCTTCACTCCGGCTTCCACGAATCCGTTACTTTGAGGATAACGAGGGCTGGAAGTAGTGGCAATGAAACCGTAGTCACGAGAAAATTGTCTGAATTCTGAAGTGTTGACAGGACAGAATTGAGGTCCGTTATCGCTCATGACTTCTTCAGGGACTCCGTGTCTTGAGAACGCCGCCTTACAGAAGTTGATAATTGAGGTGCTAGTGAGACTAGTCAATTGAAATACCTCCGGATACCTCGAGTAGTAATCTGTAATCAGAAGAAACCACTTTCCATGTGATTTGAACAAATCCATACTGACCTTCTGCCAAGGACGAGTTGGAAATTCACTAGCGATGAGAGGTTCAGATCTTTCTCCCCTCTCCTTGATGCACACTGGACATCTCCGGACGACTTCANATTCACTAGCGATGAGAGGTTCAGATCTTTCTCCCCTCTCCTTGATGCACACTGGACATCTCCGGACGACTTCACAGATTTCTTCCGAGACTCCAGGCCACCAGACAGATTCACGAGCTCTTGCGCGACATTTTACAACACCCATGTGACCTTCGTGTAACTTCCCCAATACTTCCTCTTGGAGACCTCTTGGAATTACAAGTCGTCCTCCTTTCATGAGTAGTCCATTACTACAAGAGAGTTCGTCACGCACGTTCCAAAACTTTTTCACGTTCTGGTCTGTTACTTTCATTGGCCATCCATCTACGCAAAATTTNTCGTCACGCACGTTCCAAAACTTTTTCACGTTCTGGTCTGTTACTTTCATTGGCCATCCATCTACGCAAAATTTCCTTACTTGTCGTAGAGTTAAATCTTCAGTTTGAAATTTCCAGATTCGACCGATGTACTCATCCACAACTGGAAGATGAGCTACAACATTTCCGACATGAGCTTCGACTTCTTTCTCGAGATCCACATCACCATTATGTGGTAGAGGTTGTCGACTCAGAGTATCGGCTGTGACCAAAGATTTCCCTGGAATATACTTAACTTCATATGAGTACCACATAAGCCTAAGTCTGAATCTCTGCAGCCGCGGAGATAATTCATCCAAGTCCTTTGTCACTAACAACTGAACAAGTGGCTTGTGATCGGTCTCAATCACGAATTGAGAGCCGATCAGAAAATCACGAAAACGTTCACAAGCCCAAGTACTAGCTAAGGCCTCCTTTTCAATTTGGGCGTACCTCTTCTCAGTACTTGTCAGAGTCCTTGACGCATACGCTACTGGCTTGACTTCACCATCCTCCTGTTTCTGGAGAAGAACAGCACCAAGTCCATAAGGAGAAGCGTCAGCTGATACGATTGTCTTTTTCTTGACATCGAAGAGAGCTAGAACAGGAGATGATGTCAAAAGCTTCTTTATTTCATCGAACGCCTTGTTCTGAGTTTTACCCCAAACGAAGAGATTCCCTTCTTTGAGTAAATCATTTAACGGTTGACACACGTCAGAGTAGTTTGGAATGAACTTTCCCCAGAAATTAGTCATCCCGATCAATCTTCTCACCTCACTGACTTCAGTAGGCTGAGGAAAGTTATAAATTGCCTCAATCTTCTTTGGATTAGGCCGAATTCCTTTCTCGCTTAGAACGTGTCCCAAAAACTTTATTGTAGAAACACTAAACATACACTTCTCCGGATTTAGGGTAAGTCCTGACTTTTCGAGACGGTCCAGAACTTCGAACAACTTCTTGTCATGTTCCTCTTTAGTTGAACCCCAAATAAGAATGTCATCCAGGTGGAGTAGACAGTCCAGTCCTTTCAGAATTTCTGACATTCTCTTCTGAAAGACTTCCGGAGCAGAAGAAATACCAAATGGAACCCGTTTGTAGCAATAACGTCCAAATGGAGTGATGAAAGTAGTGAGTCTTGTAGACTCAGGAGAGAGAGTGATCTGATAGAATCCACTATTAGCATCCAATCTTGAGAAAAACTTGGCACCTGCTATCTGTCCTAATGTATGTTCCACAACAGGCATTGGGTGGAGTTCTCTTTTCACACTAAAATTCAATTTAGTCAGATCAGCACAAATTCGAAATTTACCATTAGGTTTAGGCACGATGACCATTGGAGCACACCAGTCTGTCGGTTCCTCCATCAACTCGATCACATCGTCCTTCACCATTTCATCCAATTGAGATTTGATCTCGTCCATCAGATGTAGAGGCACACGCCTCGGAGCATGAATGGAAAAAGGCTTCACTCCTTCCTCCAAAAGAATAGTGTACGGTTTGTCCAATTTGCCTAGACCCCTGAAAAGTCCGGGAAAGTCCTCCTTTGGATTGAGAGGTCCCGACCCAACCTGCACCCTCCGCCGGTGGGCTGGCCGATTCCGGGTCTCCGAACCTTCTTCCCGTAGTTCAGAGATCCTTTTCACAAGACCCAAATTGACACACGCACTGAGACTAAGAAGTGGAAACTTAAGACCTCGAATCACATAGATTATTTCACTTGAAGTTTTATTTCCACATTTGACCTCACAGTTCATTTTACCTTCTACTGGTAACTTTCCTCCATCTGGTCCAAACAGGGTTCGACTTGGAGTCTGTAGGCCTTTATACTTCCAGAACTTCCTATAGGTGTAAAGTGGTAGTCCAGTGACGTCGGCTCCAGTGTCCAACTTAAATTTCACTTCTCTATTGTCCACTTTCACTACTGAAGTCCACTCTTCCGAAAGTGACGAAGACTTGTCCTCTTGTCCACTCACAGTTCCAACATACCTTAACTTCCCTCCTTTAGTTTCTCCATCCCCAGTGTTCTGATTACCTTTACTATTCTTAGAGGAGTCACTCTTACACTTGGATGAGAAATGATTCTTTCCCGAGCAGCTGTTACAGGTCTTATTCCAGGCGGGACATGATTCCTTTTTCATTTCATGAGTCCTTCCACAGAACCTACAATCTCGGGTATTAGACTGACCCGAACTGTTCCCCCTGGAGCTGGAATTAGAATAGTTTTTATAGATAGTATTAGATTTAGATTTTAACTTCGCAGGTCCCAAATGATCAAGATTCGATGATTTGACTTCTCTTCTCAAATCACTGGATTGCCTCTTCACGGCTTCATGTTGACGAGCCATTTGCATGGCCTTCTGTAAAGTCAAATTTTCGTCCAACTGCATCTTCTCCGCCAGTTGACGATTCTTAACTCCCACGACAATCCTATCTCTAATGAATTCGTCGCGCAGTTGTCCATAGACACAATGTTCCGAAAGTGAATAGAGAGCAGTGATGAAGTCGTCCACTGGTTCACCTTCGTCTTGAACTCGAGAGTTAAATTTGGCTNAAAGTGAATAGAGAGCAGTGATGAAGTCGTCCACTGGTTCACCTTCGTCTTGAACTCGAGAGTTAAATTTGGCTCGTTCATAGATAACATTCCGTTTCACTATGAAGTGAGAGTCGAATTTTCCGATGACAACGTCGTACTTTGTGGCNAAAGTGAATAGAGAGCAGTGATGAAGTCGTCCACTGGTTCACCTTCGTCTTGAACTCGAGAGTTAAATTTGGCTAGTTCATAGATAACGTTTCGTAGATAAGAGCATTCACTTGTTGTTCTCCTAACTTATCACAAAGACGAGAAGCAACACGAAATCTTTCAAATCNGTAGATAAGAGCATTCACTTGTTGTTCTCCTAACTTATCACAAAGACGAGAAGCAACACGAAATCTTTCAAATCTCCTACGCCACTTCGGCCAGTCCGATGGTGTAGAGAAAGAAAAAGGTTCAGGTGGAGAAACCTGAAAAGCTGGTGCCGAAGTCGCACCTTGTATGGAATCCCCATCTGCCATCTATGAGACAGTTTAGCAGATACAGAGACGGTATGCTCGTTGAGTTTTCAGAGAGAATTGAAATTTCCAATTTGCAATTAGCTTTTCTAAGAAAAAAAACTACAAAAAAAATTAGGAGAAAGTAGTCACTTTACCGCTGCCACCATGTATCGTTCGTGGATGAAGGGAGAGTAGAGGAGTATGACCTTTTGACCCTATCCACAACGACGGAAATAAAGNTGTATCGTTCGTGGATGAAGGGAGAGTAGAGGAGTATGACCTTTTGACCCTATCCACAACGACGGAAATAAAGAGGACGAGAGAGAGCGACTATCTAGTCTTAACTTACACGTCTTTACTACTCAACAGCTCAACCACGTCTGACTGCCTTCTCACACGACAAGACAGTCCTAACCCTAACTAGCCTTTAGCTATGGGTGCCAAACACCACAACTTTACGGTATATGTGTTTAGGAGGAGCTTTAATCTCACCTGGCCTATGAGTTTTGGTTGCGAAATTGGATCATTACTGTATTCTACTATGCGATCCTCGATATTGAAAGTTTACTATTTTAAAGACTCAGCCGCAGTCGCGGGTTTATTCCAACCGCGCGTATGCCAACTTTAGATGGGTACATGGTTCGAATTGAGAAACTTAAAGTTTTAATGATAAACAACATTGGAAGTAAAGAACTTTACAAACAAGTACCGATATTTTGGGAGCTTCTGACACGATAATATCTCAAAGCCATTTTTCTGGCATATTGCAAAAAAACTTGCCGATTACTTTAAGAAGTAATTTGCTTTTAGAGTATTCCAAATTCAGGTAATAACTTCAAAAGCTGTAAAATAAATCGAAAAAGGTATCTTATCATAAAATGCGCATCTAAATCCGGAAACTTCGGTTTATGTCAGTAGTATGCTGCCTACAGCCCGTAATGTTATTTTATTAACATTACGGGCTGTAGGTCTTTCCAGCCGATGCATTATGAATTTAAAAAAATACACTTCAACTAAATTTAATTGTAATTTTTATTTTTTATTTAAACACAAACAATATAATTATAAGTTTAGCTTTACAACTGCCCTTCTAGTCCTGGATGAGCGTCGCAATATTTTAGGGTGTAACTTCATATTCAACCTCTTCAGGAGAAGTCCTCTTACGCAGAGATTATGTTTCATAATGTTTATTTCTCCTTTTGAAAGAAGCTGTCCTGGAAAAGTAATAATAACATAATTAACCATAATCAAACTTTAACAAAAATTAAACTTAAAGAAACAAAAAAAAAGGAATAACAAAATAAACTTACTTTTTAAGTGTTCAATTTCCTTATCTTGGTTCTCCAAGAGAATTTCCAGGACCGGTACTAGTGTTTCCAACATGATGAAATTGGTGGTCATGCTATTGTGTGATGTTTGCAGCTCACTTCTCTCCACCTGAACTTTGTATAGTTGGTCTTGGAGAGAACCAACACATTCTTTCAGAATCTTAATTTCTCCCTCTTAATTAAAAAAAATATAAATAAATAAATAAAAATAAAAAAATAAATAAATAAAAAAATAAATAAATAAAATAATAATGCTAATAATAATAATAATAAATATTTATCACTCATATTTTTACCTTTAAAATTATTTGAGGTCATAGCCTCATTTCTTTGATCGTACGCGTTGTCTACGCGTTGGTCAGCCTGAAGCAGCAAAGCTTCACAATTGGCTAATTCAGCCTTCTGCAATTATAAAATAAATAAATAAATAAATAAATAAATAAATAAATAAATAAAATTAATAATTAATAATTAAATTACCTTTTCGTCAACAGTTGCTCTATATGAGAGCAACTGCGATATCAACGCTTGGAGATGTTCAACTCGGACAAAGTAATGGTCCAAGTTGTTGAACGTAATTACTGTTGGTTCAGCCATCGTTGTTAAGAAATTTTTGAGTAAGAAGTTTGTTAAAATGTTGTGATGATTTGTGGAATGATTTTTTGGAAATAGAACTGCTATTATATACAAAAATTTAGAAGGACAAGAAGAGTTTGATAATAAAGGGTTTACTTTCAATTTTTCAGAAATTGAAAATAGACCCTCTTGAATTTAAAATAAGTCTTAAAATAGGAAAACAAAATAAGGTAAAGTAAGAATCCTATTGTCGAAATGGTTTTGAAAATAGAAAGTGAAACTTTAAACTCAGACAACTTGTTGTTGTGTACTAATAGGCGTTTTTTATGATTTAGTATAAATACTTAAAAGTGAAACTTTAAACTTCGGACAAATTGTCCATAACGCAACCTTGTTCTTTATGAAAAAAGTTTAGTTTACCAAATATCGTAAATAGAAAACAAGTAGATAAGGTCATAATTTAGTATAAATACTCATACATTTGGTTTGGACAATTCTTTAATTGGTTGGAGTGCACAACTGACAGATCTTTTATTCGAACGTAGCAGAGAACAAGTAAATTTAACTATAACAAAATGAGAATATCATCTCTTCTAGTATTTAATAAAATCATTATTTAATGAAATTATTACTTAATAATTCCAAGAATTTTTGGTAACCCTAACAACCTAAGCTTTTTTTTTGTTAATTTTTGTGAATTTTTTTTTTAATTTATACTAAAGATTTATTTTCTTTATTTTCGAAAAAGGGTTCACTTTCCTTTAACTTGAAAAGTGAGCCCTTTTTCACTTTTCCTGACTTTCGCAGTATGAAATTATTATAACTCTCGAGATTGGGTAAAGAGAATTTTGAAGTTTGTAGAAAGTTGACAAGCTGCCGTTCTTAAATTTCTACATCACTCTCGCCATCTGTGGAATTATTTAGAATTAATCATGTAAACATAGCAATCCATAGTTCCACTATAATCCACTAAAATAGTAAACAGTGGGAAATTTGGAAGTTTAAAATTTAGAATTGTAACTATGTGATCTTATTAAATCAAACATCATACCTATCACCCTTAACTGTGGGCAGTGAGGCCAAATTGAATTTTTTGATTTTTAAGTTTTTTCATTCCATATTAAGCAAAAAAAGTATCTCTACAAAAGTTATTTCTATTCGTCAAATAAACAACTTTTCCCTATAAAATTTTTCTCTGTATTGAACCATTATTAAAAAATAAAAAAATAAAAAATATTTATACTATTGCAGATTTTATCATCTATACCATCTAATAGCAGAATGATTACGAGACTGGTAGATTACTCATCTAGCGATGAGTCAGATTTCTATGATTCAGATGAAACGAGGTATGTCAGTAGTGACTCTGAAGATGAAATAACAGCTGAACACTTTCGTGCTAGATTATGTCCTTTCTGTGATATAAATTTCCCTTCCGTTGCTACACTGCAGTGTCATCTATCAAATTCTCATACAGAATATTATCAAAAGTTTCAACGCTTGAATCAAATTGGAGATGGAATTTTACATAATGATTTGAATATTGAGTTTTCGAGATCTGCAGTCGAAAATACTTAAGAGTACAAGGTAGATCTATCCAATCACATTCCTATCACTGTCAACCAAGTTTTTCACCGTATGAAACGTTCACTACTGCAACTATTGACAAAAGAGCTAGAAGCTAAGAAAAATTTTAAGATTTAGTTTATAGCAAATTTACATTTCAAAAAGACAAATGCAGATGGTCAAAAGACATTGAGCTTTCCAACATTCAATTTATTCTTATTTGGAATTAATCACAATATTGACTTTTCGTTTGTTTACGCAAAAGCTCTTCTTGAATTTAAAAATCGAATAGAAAGCTATACCAACATGGCTTCTTCCTTCGTCTTTGTAACAGTCTTGGATATGAAAATCACAATTGTCGAATACAAAAATTTCATTGGTGGGAACAGAGTTGAACAATATCCAGAAATTTTGAAACGAAAAATTCGAAATAATATGTATGATGTACCTAGCGCTAACGACCTATGCTTTAAACGAGCAGTTCATTTACATCCGAAATTCAGACCACCATTTCCGCGTTCCTCTAGTATCAAAAACAAACTTCTGCAAAACTTGGACTATTACGAACAGTTGTTTGTATCCTCAACAATAGATTGGACTGGAATTAAATTTCCATTTAGTTTATCTCAGATAAAACGGTTTGAATCAAACAATTCTACCATTGGGCTTTGTATAATAGCATTTGATACAAACTATTCGTTGAATATACCAAATCCAAAACATGTTAGAACCTCTGTTGATGATGTTATTGATTCTGTAATAAATACGCAAAATGATAGTTCTAATCATGATTTAGTGGATGAAATGGAACAAAATATCCCAAGCAGTCGTAGTCGTAAAATTGAATTGCTTCATGAGTTTCGCAAAAAGTGTTATACGCTGTATACATGCAAAGAAGATCGAGAAGTTAAAATTGATTTGCTAATGTATTTGGGCGAACAACATAATCATTTTCTGTATATTCACAACTTACATGGACTCCTGTACAGAAGCCAAGGTTACAATGCCACAGAAGTCTGTCGCTTCTGGTTACAGGCATTTAACAAATTTAATTATGAATCACACAAGCAAGCTTGTGTTGCTATTGGATGTCAAAAAACTAATTTCCCACGACAAATGTTTCTGAAGTTTGACAAATTTGAGAGATAAAATGCTAGTAATATATCACAGATATTAGATTATAATACTTATTTCTTCAAATTGAAGATGTATCAGATATCCATACGTTTTCTTTTGTGACATGGAAAGCAATTTCGTTCAATTGGATCAACCAGAATGTCACTTACAAAAAGAAACCAAAACAAAAAAGTTAAACATACATAGCCCTGGATCGTATAGTTATGTCTGCGTAGACAATAAAGATAATGTATATGCTAAGCAGACGTATTATGCTCAAGAGCAGAACGAAAATGTTGCACACAAGATGGTGATGGAATTGTTCGAACAAGCCGAATTACTTTCCAAAGAAATAAAACACAATGATGCAATAGCAAGTACTACAATGGTACTTAGCCAGACAGACGAAGAAGTGCTAGCAAGAAATATTACATTGTTGGCATGTTGCATTTGCTCTAAAAAGTTTGAGATTGGAGAAACAAATTTGCATAGGCATCACGATCATAGCATAACAGACGGTAAATTTAGATAATATTACAAAAGCATTCTTTATTTCTTTATTTTACGTTATAGGTAGCCCAAACTTTATTGGATTGGCGCATCAACAATGTAATATGAAAGCTATACAGAAATCTAATGAATTTGTTTGCGTCTTTCACGGTTTCAAGAATTATGATAGCAAACTAATTATGGAAGCACTCCAGAAAGATTCTATAGATTCTGTAACAGTTATTCCAAACTCAACTGAAAAATTTAATGCTATTTTCTTGAAACGAAACAGGATTACGCTCAAGTTTATTGACAGTTATGCATTTTTTAACTGTAGCTTGAGTGAGCTAGCTAAAACGTTGACTGAACAAGATTTTAGAATTACACGTCAAGTATTTCAAGGGTATGAAGATAAAATTCATTTACTCTATCGAAAGGGAGTCTACTGCTACTCCTTTATGGACAATGTTGAAAAGTACAAACTCACCAAACTTCCACCTATTGATAAATTTAAGAATGACTTGACTGGAGATGACATTAGCCTTGAAGATTATGATTTGGCAAAACTTGTCTGGTGTGATTTTCAAATTTCAAATATGGGCGAGTACACAAACACTTACTGTTTATCAGATACTGCTCTTCTTGCTGATAGTTTCATCAAATTACGAAATGTCATGTATAAAGCGTTTGGACTTGACGTTTGTCATTATTTTAGTTTACCAATGCTTATTTATGACGCATGTTTAAAATTCACGCAAGTTGAACTTGAACATATTCGTTGCCCAAATACTTACTTAATAATTGAAGAAGGTATATGAGGAGGGTTGGTGACCGTTGGGAATATTCGTACTGCTCGAGCAAACAATCCATTGGTACCTGATTACAACCCCAACGAAGAGACAACTTATTTAGCAATGATGGACATAACAAACTTATATGGTAATTTCTTTATATTCTATTGTATTGTTGAGATGGTAAAAACTGTTATATAGGAACAGCAATGATTTCCAAACTTCCTGAACGAGATTATTTAATGGTCCGATCAGAGGAACTCGAAAAAATGCGTGAAAATCCAGAGCAATTTTTCGAAAATATTGAGGATAATGGACGAGTCGGTTATTTTGTGAAGATTGACGCAGAAATTCCACAAGAACTACACGCAAAACTAAATAAGTAAATACGCTTGAATTAGTTGTTTTAAATATAATTGATTGATTTCCTTTAGATATCCTCCAATGCCTTACAGAAGGCTTATCAATGCAGAAAAAATTTCTTCACATATGATGGATTTTGGGGAAGAAATTGAAGTAGATATGAATACTTTCAAAACTGAACGTCTCATTGCAGATTTCCATGCTCGCAAAAATTATGTTTGTCACTACAGACTTTTAAAATATTGGATGAAACTCGGATGTAAAGTGACTCAGATTCATGCTGCAGTAAAATTTATTCAATATGACTGGCTACGAAAATTTATGGAATTTAATGCTATGATGCGGAAGGCAGCCACTTCAAAAATGGAGAATTTAATCTGGAAACTCTGCAACTGCGCTACATTTGGAAAAATGATTGAAGCAAAGCGCAATCGTGTAAACGTGAAACTTATAATGGGACGTGAGATGGCTTTGAAATATAATTCAAAACCAACAATACAAAGTGTGAATATTGTTCACAAAAACTTGGTTATCATTCAGTTAAAGAAACTATCAGTTAACGTTAGATCGTCCTATTGCAATTGGAGCTGCTTGCCTGGAAATTAGCAAGCTCATAATGTTCCAGTGGTTCTATGACTATTTTGTCATAAAATATCCAAATCTAGATCTAGTGTATACTGATACTGACTCGTTGCTCATGCTAATCAAAACAGAAAACTTTTATCAAGATTGTAAAAATAATGAAGGAGAAATTTTTGACATGAGCTGCTATGATGTCAATCATCCATATTTTGGACAGTATTATAGCCTCAAGAACAAGAAGAAGCTAGGAACCAAGAAGGATGAGTACGCAATGTGTGTTTTGACTCACGCTTGCGTAAATAAACCAAAACTATATGCTCTGAGATATGTGAAGGACGAAATTGATTCTGTGACAGGACTAAACGTAAACACTGTCGAATTCAAAAAGAAGGGAAAGGAATACCAAAACGAGCTTTGGATCTAAATTTGATGATTATGTGAACGCAATTGAAAATCCGATCCAAACAAATGTCACAAGTAAATCTATCCGAAGTTTCAAACATAAATTATATACGATAGAATCAACAAAAAAAGCCATAAACGGATGTGATATAAAACGTTTTATTCTACCAGATAACGTTAACACATTAGCATTCAACCATACATATATTAAAACTCTTTATAATTAGTTTGAGTAAACTATACAATCTTCAGGGAATATACTAGTACGTATTCTAAATTTATCGTCTAGTTGCTAATTCAAATCAATAAATAAATGTGTATATGGTTTTTTCAAAACATCTTGGTAAGCAGCTTCAAATGTCATGTTCTTCTTTCCACCATTTAACTGTTTCCCAAGGCAATAAGCCTGAGTAGAATCTCTGACATTTTTTATAAGGATCAAATATTTGCAATTTGTAGTTAGAATTCGTAATTCCTTTTCAAAAAATGATTGAGTGAGAAAGATTACACTAATATTTCTGTGGTGATAAGTTCTAGTAAAAAGATTTCCAATAGTTTTTGATTTGCAAATTTCTGCTAGTAAATCGTCTAGAACAAATAGTTGTGGAGTATCCAATGGATCCGTAAAATCTTCCGGAAGACCCTTATGAAAAACTATTGAAGGTACTTTTGCTTTCAATTGATTGAAAAAATTTTCTTGATACTCAGAGTAGCAATAAGTAATTTTGTCAATTGGAACATCAAACATTTCGTAACGTCTTTCCAAAATTTTACTCGTCAAAGTACTCTTACCACTTTGAGAACTTCCAGAAATTGTCGTTGTAAACGGCGTAATTAGCCGATAATCAAAATAAATTGTTTCACATTCCATTGCAACAAATAAACTAACTTCAAAATTATAGTTACACATCATATTATATCCTTTATTTCATTTCTTTATTAACCAAAATTTCTCCAAGAAAAGATTTTTTTAAATATATAAAGAGCATTCAAATGTGGAATAAGTATTTTCATAGAATCCTGTTCCAAGCAAAGTACAAAACCATCTTTATCTTGTTTCCACGATGTATTCACAGCTGGAATAATTTGTGGAGGTGAATCTATTACCAAATATATATAATTAATTAATCCATGACGGTGCAGTATCGCACCAAGCGCGATATTTATATCGCGTAGCGATATTCTCTATCGCACCGAGTGCGATATCTATCGCGTTATGCGCGATAAGTCTATGCCTTAAGGGCATACGTACGACCCCAAGGGTCGTATGCAGGAGAACTCGCCGCGTCACTCACCTTTTGAATTTCCTAAAAGTTGTCCCAATTTTTGATCCAAAACATTAACTTTTGTTTGCCAAGCATGTTTTTTAATGGCGTCTTCAGCTGTTATCAATTCCATATTTGCTTTTTTTTACAAAGATTTAGTTTCGCTAACTCTGCATCAATTTTAATCTTTTTGTTNTACAAAGATTTAGTTTCGCTAACTCTGCATCAATTTTAATCTTTTTGTTCAAAATCAGTTTCTCTTTATTTTTCCTCTTTGAATTCTCTCGTTCCATTTTTTTTATGCTCCTGCACCATTCTCTTTGCCGCGGCATAAAATCCTGTTTTTTCATTTTTTTTTTGTTTTTTACGCTCTTNATTAACTTTTGTTTGCCAAGCATGTTTTTTAATGGCGTCTTCAGCTGTTATCAATTCCATATTTGCTTTTTTTACAAAGATTTAGTTTCGCTAACTCTGCATCAATTTTAATCTTTTTGTTCAAAATCAGTTTCTCTTTATTTTTCCTCTTCGAATTCTCTCGTTCCATTTTTTTAATGCTCCTGCACCATTCTCTTTGCCGCGGCATAAAATCCTGTTTTTTCATTTTTTTTTTGTTTTTTACGCTCTTTTACTTGTACCACGGGAACCTCTTGTGTTGGCGGTGGCGTTGGAGGTCACTGTGGCATTGACGGCAGAACAAATTTAGTGATTATTCCTTCAGGGAAAAAAAGATCCCAGTCTTCATCATCAATTATCGGTGAGTAGGGGATCTTGTATAGATCATTTATGGAGTCAGGGCTCGAATTATACTCATCCATGGGTTGAATTGTTTGGGTCAATCAACCACCCGTAATTTTTTGTTATTTTTTCCACAAGTACTTCCAACTTAATTATTGCCTGTTCAGCGTCTTGCAAAATTTGACAGGTCCAAAATCCAAAAATTATGTATCAGATTAGAGATAAGAAAACAAAAAAAGAAATGAAATTTTTTCTTTAGTGATAATTTCTTGTCTTCTAGTAATTTCTTCTCTCCCAGTACCAGTTTCGTCGTATGCATAGTTCCCAGACATACTTTTCAGAATGGTGAAATTGGTGTTCGAAATTCTTGTATTTATAGGTAAATTTTTGAAAGTTTGACCTTCTACAAACGTCTTTTTGTTGAAAAAACATGTTTTTCTTCGTCGAAAAAAACAAGTTATTTTTGGATTGAGGTCAGAAACTATTTTTGACTGAGGTTATCCATTGTCCAAATTGAGAGCGAGGTTAGTTTTTTGGGTATAAAACCAAGACTCATTTTGTTTAGATTTATTCAGTCTTTTATTTGCTTTTAGCAACAAATCTCATCTACTGTAATCCTAACACGATGTCGGACATTCTGATGATTGGTTCATTCGATTCAACTAATCACGTCGAAACAGAAGATCAAGTTTGAGAACAAATGCAGTTGGAAGAAGATAATATAAAATCTCAACGACTCATAGAGAAGCTGGCTCGTCTCTTTTCGTCTATGAAATTTGCAAATACTCGCAAGTCAAAATGTCCAGGATATAGACTTGTTAAGAACCCCTCAAACTTTCTGAAAGAAGGACCAATACCGTTTCGTGATTATGATCCAATGACAAAACTTCCATTCACAACATTGTGCAATCACACTCCTTGCGACTTGGCTACAGAATACGAATATTTCATCTGTCGTGTTGTGGCGGAAGGCATTATCACTGCCAATCAATGCTATTTGCTTCGACCTCTCTCAAGGGAGAATGTTGGTCCAGACACAGAAACCCAACCATGCTATAATGAAAACGTACTTCCTCCCAATTGTTGCGGATTTTAACTCATAACAGGACCAAGACAGATTGAAGGACCACTTGATGGGGATATGAAAACCTTGTTCAGTGGAAAGAACTGGAAACCACATAATTGGACTTCTTATACAAAACCGTGTACACACGATCCATGTGTACCCGAAGTCAAATCACTGTGGGTCATAATAAAACTATATGCGTCGGAATTGTTGGACGATTTCAATCCGGAGGATCCTTCACAGATTGGTATGCGTAATCAATATATGTATTTAATCATGTCTAATCTTCAACTTGTTTCCAGATCCTAAGTTTTTTATTGAAGCACTTTCAATCCATCAATACTATTTGAATACAATAGCTGTGCCCACTTTATTAATTTCGCTTGAACGTTGCATTCGAATGGTAACAAGAATAAGAGGAGGCGACTTTCGTGTGAAAAAGTATATATGGACGCCAAAAAGTCTTAACTTTGACTATGATATTACTGCTGAAAATGCTAGAGTTTTGGCCTTGCAAACAACTACTGCTAGAGTAACACAGCAGCAGGTAATTGGAGCAAGTACAACTCCAATTCGCAATGTGAGACAGAATATGGATGAATTTCGACTGAAATGTTGGTTTTCAAGGAATGGTTCGGGACCAGCAATGACCAACATGAAGAGGTAAATACAACAGACGGATGGATTTGGGAGGAAACGTTTCTATAACTTAAATATTTTGTAGGAAACCAAGAGTATCCACNGTGGATGAATTTCGACTGAAATGTTGGTTTTCAAGGAATGGTTCGGGACCAGCAATGACCAACATGACGAGGTAAATACAACAGACGGATGGATTTGGGAGGAAACGTTTCTATAACTTAAATATTTTGTAGGAAACCAAGAGTATCCACCAATGGACAAGAGCTGTATATAAATTTTGTCATGGAACAGGATGTTCCAACATTAATGAAGCAATTGTGTCGATTTTGGTTTCAAAATCGTCTAGCTGCAAGTGAAATGCAAGAAGTACTCGACTTTGTAACTGACCAGATTGATATACATTATACGCCACCACCTCAGCGAAATCGATTAGAATAATCTCTGTCAACTTACTTTTTGTTTATAAAATAAATTGTACATATACAAATTTTATTTGTAATAAAAAAAAAATTTTTTTTTATTCTACGTTTGATTCTAATAAATTCTCAATTTTTTGAAGTTGTTCAATTAAGTTTTTTAGTTGATTTTGTCTGATACTAATTCTCCGCTTTGAATTTCCCAATTCTATTCTTGTATGTTTTTCCATTCTTTTAAATTTACTGCTGGATTATCCACTACACATACGCAGTTATGACGGCAGAACAGTGAGATTTATACGAGCCCAATCTATTAGACACATTCTGCACTACTAGCCGCTCTCAACTAATTCCTGATGATAGTAACATCTAGGTAATATACCTTTTGAGTTACATATATGATATGTAACTGGATTTGTTTTTAATATTTCAGCAATTTGGTAAACTTCAGAGTCAAAGTTTGTAGAAAATCCTTTTTCAAATGTTTGCTTTAAACGCTTTGCAAAGACATTTTTCCCAATTGGATATATTTTTCTGTTTCTCTTAAATTTTCTGCTCATGTACAATTGTTTCCAAACATCTGATACTACGTCTGGAGAAACTGATGCTGGTGTCCTCTGAATACTTCAGTGAAATGAATTCTGATATGCCTTTTCAATGTCTGGAATTATATGGATAAATCGTTTTGTAGTTTTTTCTGTCATAGAACGTTCGATCCTCTGCCTTATAGTTCTTATAAATCTCTCAATATAAGAAACTTTGATTGGACTATTTGTGACAAACTGTTGAATATTATTATCCGTGCAATAATTTTTTATTTGTTTTCCCATAAATTCTGTACCAGAATCACTTTGCAGTCTAAGACATTTACCTCCAGAAATTATCGCGAAATGATTTCATCTAGTGCATCACGAACTTCAACACAGGTTTTCCGTCGGACAGCTTCTAGCCAACCCATTTTTGTAAACGGATCTAACACTGCTAATATATATCCTTTCTGATAGTTTGATTTTCTATATTTTTGAATGTCTATTAGGTCTACGAAAAAAATCTATTAGCAATAAGCTATATTTATGTTGACTCTTTTACCTTACCCATTCCAAATTGATCAAATGGTGCAGGACTATATACAAACCTTCGCAGAATTCTTTTATTTGAAGGATGGTGGAGTGCATAACCTTTCGACTTTTTTAAATTTTTTTGAACATTCTTGAAGCNGCAGAATTCTTTTATTTGAAGGATGGTGGAGTGCATAACCTTTCGACTTTTTTAAATTCTTTTGAACATTCTTGAAGCCTGCAAATTTATTTACTTTGAAAAAGTTTGAAACTCCGGAAAAAAACCCGGATTTTGAGTGTCTAAGTATGCTTCTACTATTGTATCGCTCATGGTGAGTTTTCGACTAATGTTTATTTTACTAATACCTTCTTATATAATACATTGACAATGCTTCTGCTAATTTAGTCTAGCTGTTCCGACCATCATGACCAAACGTATTAAAAAGAATGTAGAGTTCTTACGAACTATCAGTAAATCTACACCTGCTAAACGGAAAGCATATATACGTGGTGCGAGTGTTGATCAGCTAAAATCAATTCAAGAATCCATTCTTAACGTTGCAAACAAAAACGTTTCCATAAAGCATTGCGTTCTCAAAAAATTGAGACCTTACAAAAATATTCTTGAAAAACCTGCTTTCAGAAATCCTTCCAGCCGAATAAAAAAGAAACTATTGTTACAAAAGGGAGGGGTTTTACCTGCATTGCTACCACCCGTTCTAGCATTTCTTGCAAGCCAACTATTAAATTAACCATGGTTAATCGAATGAGACTTGTTCCAGAACATACATACAATAAACTAATACTTTTGACAAAAAAAAGAACCCGAGCATTCATCTTTTATTCAGAAAGATAAAGAAACAATTTTCAATCAGGATATACCAGATGATTTGAAAATCTTGTTGTATCAAGAACTGGCAAGGAACCTGGCAACAAAGCAGAGAAATATAAAAAATACACCCGTTCTGGTAAAAAACATACTTCCAGAATTTCCAAAAATAAAAAATGAATTATTGGAAACAAAGACTTCTGTGAATAACTTTGATAATAATGCATTCAATAGAATTGTAAACAAGCTTAAAGGTAGTCGCATCGCTGGAATATTGGATTACTTTATATCGTTGAACATTGTTCCAAATAACGAAGGAGAAATTATTATTGACGGAAGAGTAATTCCAGGTACCGAATATGAACAAATCGTATTAGAACTTGCTAAAAATAAACCACCACAGTCAATTGGAGACATGGATGAAGTGCTCGAAAAAATTATGCAATTCCCAACCAAATCAAACGTTTTTGGAAGGGCTACTCTCTCTGCTTTGCACACACAAAGCGAAAACTCATCTCCAGTTGGTAAAATTCAAAAATCAAAACGAGGTAGAAATACACGTTGGACTTCNGCGAAAACTCATCTCCAGTTGGTAAAATTCAAAAATCAAAACGAGGTAGAAATACACGTTGGACTTCTATTAATTAATTTATTTTTTACAAATACAACATTGATAAATCAATTTCTTTGTTGTATCATATTTAAATTTTTTCTTAATAAATAATTTTTTAACAAAATTACTAACAATTTTATCATTTCGAACAAAATCTTTTGTGAATATACAATATACAGAAGACATTGGACATGAGTTGAGTCTTTTATACATAAAGAATATTACATAATGTCCACACTTATTTGAATTTGGTCCTTGGATACATAATCTATTTTCCAAAACTGAAGAATTTAACAATTTTATAAATTGTTGAAAGTATGGAGAATAATCCATTATTCCTAAACCATAACTACAAAAAAATTCTATTTCTGCACCATGTCGCTTTACAAATAGACCAACCCAATGCTCTCCTTCTTCTAGGCTACTTTGGTTATTAACACAGAGTGTTAACACAAAGTACCAGCGGATATCTTTCAATCTTGAGTTGTAGTAAATGATCACATGGAATAACTTCACATTGACCATTCTTCCTTCTTGTTAACGGCGCGAGACAATTATAAATTTCTTGTGTATTCATGATTCCTTTGAAAAATCCTTAAAATATATTTGTTTATCTGCATTTACATATAACACCGATTGGTAATCAGCGTATACTACAACGTTGATTGTGCTAGTGAGTCCTGTCTTGAAACGGAGATTAATAGCAACGTTACCAAATTTTGGAATGGTAAAACTATCTCTAATCTGTCTCAAGTTGAAGACATGGAGAATTTTACCATTTTTGAATTCACTGAGTTTGATGTCGACACCAGTATCGCAGTTTGCAATTCCCAAATTTTCAAACAATGACAGGTAAGTCAATACCGATCTACCTTCAGCAATATCGAGTTCGGTAGATTGCTCTGTGACTCCCTCCCCATTCACTTTAACACTAATGTGTGTGAGACCATGGTTTCCAAAAGATAAAGGATTCGTAGCATAGGAACCATGCAGATGAGTACTTGGCACTAATTCAATAACATTTCGGTCTGCGAGATGTCCCGATATCAAATTTTCATTTGTGTTTTGAAGTGTTCCTGTTGGGAGTGCATATGTTTTCATATCTACGAGACGATTTGGATATACTACGGGATTCCCAGCTTCCAAATTTTTTAAATGTGCAAGTTGTATTGACGGTAAGAGTGCATGTTTCTTTACTAATAATTTAGCTTCCATTATNGTGCAAGTTGTATTGACGGTAAGAGTGCATGTTTCTTTACTAATAATTTAGCTTCCATTATTTGAAATTTTACATTCTGAACAGCAGTTCCTTCACATTGAATACAAAGGAATCATTAGAACGATGTAGCTGGATTCTCACATCTATTCCAGGTATTAGATATCTATGTTGGGTAAATAATTCAGTTTGTAATCTTCCAGCAATCTCAAATATTTTGCTTTCATCCACCATGTTTCTTCGTTTAACCCAACCAGGATCTTCAGTACTTATTTCAGATTCAGTTTTAGTAAACATTGACGCCTCACCAATACTCTTCACATAATTTTGGGAATAACCTAAAAAGTTTTCAATGTACGCTCTGTACGGATAGTAGCTGCATTTGCTTGTTATTTCCATCTCATTCAGGTAAATACTCACTTTGTCAATCATACTATGTAAAAAATTGTTTACAGGTGCATAGTTTAATACGTTCATATCTGTAACTTTAGGTAATGCTGTACCATCTTCTCGAGTGAATTTGCCGCGTATGTAAATCTTTGACTCTGCAAATACAAGATATTGAGTTTCATTTCCCTGAATAAAGAATGTTATAGGTGCAGTTCTGTCAGAAACAGAATTTATTGGATGAGATTCACAAATTGACGTTGATTGTATAGTTATATCATATCCAGGTTCTTCAAATATTGCTGTCTCACTTCTTACAAAGTCAATACGTTGGGTTTTTGATCTTCGAGACATTTTAACCAAACAAAGATGAATGTTTCTTTCTTTTTAACTTTCTTGATTTTCTATTCTTTTTAAACTTTTTTGATTTTGTAGTAACTTTTCTTCGTTTTGTTTTACCTACTTTAGTTTTTTTGATACGTTTGCGACGAATCCCACTTCCAGACTGAGCTACTAATTGTCGACCAACTCCTTTTAATGCATCAAATGTATTGTCTTTGATACTATCGACAACATTTCTATTATTTTCAAGTACATCAACTGCAATGTTCTTCAGCGCAGTTTTTGCAGCTGGCAAAATGAACTTTTTGGCAGCTGGAAAAATGAATTTTTTTGCAAATGGTAGCAATTTTCGTCCCAAACTTGCAAAAAATGACCCAAACCCTGACCCTCGTTGTCTTATTAAATTTGGTTTGTAGAATACAAGATGTTCTGTAAAACCATTTCCGTACTGAGGGCTAAAAAGTTTATAGAGACTCTCAACTTCTTCGTTACTATACATTCTAATATTTCTTCTGACGAAAGTGTAGTGTTGCTTGGAATGTTCCAATTGACAATGGGAGATGATCACCACTTTCACTTCTTATATACATATGGATATAATCAATGTAGTTGATTGATAGTGGTACATATTGCAAATGTTTGAATTCGTGAGTTGTTACTATTCCATCTGTTCCAGAGTAGTTTATAATACGAAGTATGGGAGCCATTTCATTACTAATGTATTGGGGTTCGATAAAATTAACATATACATACATCCTAGTTTGTCCATACTTAAAGTGATGTGTAAAACCACCCAAAACAAACTCAGTGTTTTTGCTTGGTAGCACAATCTTAGTATCTAACAAACCCAAGATACCTAACATCCTAGAACTGAAAAGAATATATTTTTGTGTTCCTCTCCGAGATTCAAATATTTCATCGCAACAAAATTTTCTTTCAAACTCAAATTCAAGAAAGTTACTGTTCGGTTGATAAAACGGAGTAAATCTGTAATCTGAAACACATCTTTACCCAACGTTAGTAGTTTATGGGTTAACGGTACTTTGACCATTGTTTTTGAAAACATTTTTCCTTCGTCAATATATCGTTGTTTCACATCTTCAATTTTAGATTTTGTCTTAATAGATTCAAAATAAATGTTAGCTGGAATCATCTGTATTTCTCCAACTGATGAATAGTCTTCAACAACTTCCCCAACACATAAATTGATCGTAAATTGAAACTTTGAAAAGTAATGTTCCCGCTCGAATTTCAATAAACTATTCTTTTAAAATATTATTATTCATATTAGCAGAATATTTTGGCGTTAGAATTTTTGACTCAACCGGTGTCTGTTCAAAATCAAAAGGTAATTCGTGTTCAAGTTTGGAAAGTTGTTCAAGATCAAATATTTCTTGCTCTGTGTCGTCATCGCGTTTTTGAATTCTTGAATTACTTATATATTTTACAACTTGCGGCATTAAAGCTAATGATCTTATGTTTGCAGGTCGCTCACGTTCAGAATTTTCTATATACCATTTGTCATCACGATTTTGAATTCTAAAAGCTGGATAATATTCCGCTATTTCCGTATTTAGTATATTCATAAGTTCTATTATGGTATTAATATTTGTTGTAGCTGCTACAGGAATCTCCGCCAATTATACTATTGCTAATCCAGAGTCTCTAGTTATTTCAGAGTTTGTTATGTGTGGAAACATTCCTTCCTTGATTAGCGAAGAATCCATAAACTTATACCCGTAACTCACGTTATTTCCAGTGTAATTTGTCTTGTCTAGAGGATAATTAAACTCTAAACCCTCCAAACGTGTTGGAAGTATTATTCCCAGCAAATTTCCATATTCGAAAATCTCTAAAATCGGAGAATCTTTTTCTATACAAGGCTGTGTAAACGTATATGTACATTCAGCCAATGCAACTTCGTATGTACTACTGTCTAAATTAAATGGTCTAGACAATTGATTTCGAAAATTTGATATAGTGTTAGTTGGGAAAAATGCTGGAGATGCATCACTTTGCAGATGTACGTAGAAATTGTCCATTCTCTATTGAGGTTGGCTTGTTACTAACAGACAACTAATGTCACACAACATTTATATTTTTTATTTTAAGCATATACATTTCATTCACTTGAAATCTTTAGCTCCTTCCAACAAATCAAATTTATACAGATTTGTGAGAGTTAATTCGGTGTTACCGATTCTGCTGGAAAGGCCTACAGCCCTTAATGTTAATAAAATAACATTACGGGATGTAGGGAGCATACTACTTATGTCACCTAATCTATGAAGTATTAGTCAGTTGCCATTATCGGCTATTGTCAACTCTACCTACTGTCAACCGATTTTTTGGCTCCCTCGGAGGTGACATTAAGCTAAAACCACTGTATCATAAAAATTACACATTGACATATTAAAACATTTCTTGCTGCGTAATTATCAAACCGCACTTCTAGCTTAACTCGAGGAACTTACCTCTAGATCTTAGTCTAGTATTTCGATCATTCGAAATCGTACTCTAGATTCAAGTTTCGATGGCCAGAAATGTTTTGGATTTCGATTCCGTGAAACTTAAAATCAAGGATTTAGATCTAAACAGTTTAAAATTATGAATTAGGGTTTGGGTTTCGTGATTCTTTAAATTCGTCGATTTCAACTAACATTTATATTTGAAATGGCTTGATCTCAACCTAGGGTGACCCGACGACACATATTCCTATTGTGCTATGGTTACCGGTCTTTGCCTCGATGCCATTCCTTGAGCTAGACTAACAATCTAGCACTGGTACAAGATGAGCTGTTTCTGTTGGTTTTTGAGTCCTTAACCGACTGGAAATTTAGCGTAGATTACGAGTTTGACATCCATTGTTGGCGGTCAAGTCAAATTTTGCAAAATTTTTGCAAATTTGTACCAAAGAAAAAAAAATTTTAGGATGACTTACCCCAAGTTTGCTATAAGGAATAAATCTAAACTGGCTATGTTCTTATACTTATTTGCTATGTTCATAACCACAACAGAAATAAAGAAAATTGTTTTCATTTTGACTTTAGCTTACAAACTATACAACGAATTGCGAATGCGCATTTTATTTGACAAAAGCNCGAATTGCGAATGCGCATTTTATTTGACAAAAGCAAAACAATTTATAATTATCAGGAACATTGGCGGATCTGTATTTCAACAGAATCAGCTTCATCGACGAAAAATTTGGGATGTATTATATATATTTAAATATATTTAAAGTTGAGACACTCACATATAAGAGTGAAACCAAAATTGAACATGAATTAGTATTTCAATTCGATTAGGATATCTTGTTAATCCTTAAATGGCCGGTCGGTTAATTAAAATCGGCAGTTATGGAAAATATAATAATCGATGTTATTTTAATTCGGAAAATTTCGGGAATTAATTTTAGTTACTGTTTAGTTGACATAGGGATACATGGCGCTGGAAATCAGCCCCAAGGCGCCAGATTGGTCCCTCATCGAGATACTTCAGTTTGAAGTTGGAATTACTTGGTCATTTAACCAATAGTTAATCAATGAAATATGAATGAATCGTGCAATAATATCATTTTCTAGCTTCTAAATTACTTGTTTCAGCATTGAATATGTATTACCATTAAAACTATTTTCTGTAAAAAATGGATCGCACTAAATCGCATTTTTTACAATTTTAATCGCATTTTCTGAGAAGAAAAATGGCATTTTTGGTCGGCCTTGCTGATCGGTATCAATAACTCACTTCCTTTCATGCAAAGTAGGTATAGTATGCGTAGTAGTAGTAGAACCATGATACCAGACATCTGTAAAGGTTATGTACACGTAAAAAGAGTGGGGCCTGGTTCGAGTCAACAGAAATACCGAAAAAGCAATTCTGCAGAATTTCCAGATAAATTCCCTACCCTCTTGATTGGGCGGAAAGCCTATAAGTCGAATAAACCTCAAAAATTTTTTGAAATGGCTATTGTCTACTTGAATTCTGATTGTGAGTTGGAATTTTTAGAAGCGTTGAATTTCGATTTTGATTGAAATCTGGAGTTTGATTTCGATGTGTGGTGATGTAAGTTACAAGTGTGCTTCAAACTATATCTGAGACGCGTGGTAGCCAACTCCTACTCTCAGATTTGTGGTGGGTTGCGAAAGTTAAAGAGAATTGGATAGTAAGAAAAATGTAAGATGTAAGCAGTAAGATTACTGACGCTTTGTTTGGGAGTCATGACTCAGTCGCTCTAGAAAGGCACAGAGTCACGAGTCAGATGACTCATTGACTCAGCGACATTTCTGTATTGAAATCAGTCACCCAAAACCAATGACTCCGAGAAATCGATGTGTCAGTCGTTCGGCACCCTAACCCGGAGTGATCGAGTGAGGAAGTACTAATGATTTCCCGAAGTGCTAGGTGCCCGTCTGTTGCTCATCTGTTGCATTTGACCACAACATTATAAGCGTGAATGTATGAATCTTATCCCTTATACCTGAATCTTATATCCCTCATCTCATCCTCGGCTTCAGGGGACCATGAAGACAATAATTCCTGTATACAGTGGAATTTACTAAAGTAAGGCAGAGAAAGAAGAATCTCCTCTCACTTTACCGTAAAAAGTAGCATGTGAAGTTGAGAGTAAGTTCTCCTTTCTCTGCGTTATTTTAGTAAGACTCCGCTATATGGTCTTGCCTCGAATCAATGAGAAGGCACTACTGTTGATGAGTAGAAATTTATGAAAATAGAAATGACAAATAGTTTGAATATGCACTATTTAGTACAGCATGAACCACTTTATTCCGGGCTGTAGAAAGTCGCTTTCACCAAAAAAAATTTGAGACAGCAAATAAATAGCGCGAAATAAAAAAGTTGGAGGGAATGAAGTTAGCGTGCGTTTGAGAAAACATTCCTTCGCAAAAATTAATTATTTAACAAGAGCAGCAGAGAGTTGAGAGAATGAGTGCAATAGGGTATGCTCCCTTTGCATCTACTCCACCTCACTCAACAGAAAACCTGTCGACCCCTCTCTCTGTCTCTCTGCTTTGCTCCATTGCTTTGCATTAATGTATCTAATCGGAACAGATATTTTATAGTAGGGGTCTACCAATAGCTTGCGTGGATTTGCATGAGATTGTGTAAGGTTCCTCTTTTACACAATATCACTCAAGTGGGATGGGCTTAGTGACTCTTACCAATGAGAGAGGATACAATCTCGTAAAATCTCTCTCGGTTTTTACACAAACACACAATGTCACGTATAAGAGGAACCTTACACAATCTCACGCAAATCCACGCAAGCAATTGGTAGACCCCTNCACGCAAGCTATTGGTAGACCCCTAGTGATTATAATAAAATTAACTTCACTTCCATTATTTACTAATTGTGTATCGCCTGCCCCAAGCCGTTTTTGGTGAAAGGCGAAGAAAGAAGACCCGGAATAAAGTGGTTCATGCTGTATAACACATAACAAGTTTGAATATGCATTATTTAGTATAACACAACAAGTTTCAATATTGAGGCAATTCCATTCGGCTTTGTTAAGTTGTTAAATTTTTATATGTTAATTTTTTAAATTTTGCTTAAACTACAGGTGATTGGGTGCTGAAATATAATTTTGACTTTATGATGACAAAATTTGACCTCACCTCATTACTGTTGACTATAGATGTTGATTGTTGAACAAGAGTACACAAATCAATTAATTAAAACAAATGAAACTAGCTCGATGATTGAGAAATGAAGAGAAGAAATAAGAAAAGAAAATAAGAAGGAAAAAAGATGCCCCTGAGCGTGTTAAAGTTTAACCAAGAAAAAAAGTAAACAACCCAGCCAGCACATTCGTAGAAAATTGGCATATAATCGCAATTCAAAATCGACAGCGATTCGCTTTCGATATTGTTCGAAGTCGACGCTATTCTCTGGCGAAATCGCAAAGATATGTCCGCCGATTCAGTAGTAAATCGTAACGAACGTTCGCAACGGTTTTTCGCATTGATTCGGTGTGATTTTTCTGCATTGCTCGCTACTATTGCTGCGAATTTTCGTTACCATTCGCCACAATTCGCTACCTTCGCATTCACTCTACTAACACATTNAAAGAAAATAAGAAGGAAAAAAGATGCCCCTGAGCGTGTTAAAGTTTAACCAAGAAAAAAAGTAAACAACCCAGCCAGCACATTCGTAGAAAATTGGCATATAATCGCAATTCAAAATCGACAGCGATTCGCTTTCGATATTGTTCGAAGTCGACGCTATTCTCTGGCGAAATCGCAAAGATATGTCCGCCGATTCAGTAGTAAATCGTAACGAACGTTCGCAACGGTTTTTCGCATTGATTCGGTGTGATTTTTCTGCATCGCCCGCTACTATTGCTGCGAATTTTCGTTACCATTCGCCACAATTCGCTACCTTCGCATTCACTCTACTAACACATTTGGAAAATTGGTCTGCTTGTGATTTGTATTTCTACATTTATTACATCATGTTTGAGATTGTTTGCTTTTACAACGAATAGTATAATTAATATGTTGAGTAGAAAAATAAATTAAACTAAAATCATCGTACCGGAGTACCAACATTATAAATATTTCAATAATTATGACATGAGAAGTAACATATCTAGGTTAGATAGTCAAGAATATTATATTAATGTAGAAGTTGCAGGTGGTTTAACTATTTGCGCCTTCTTTCTGGCTTGATAGACACGATCATGAGCCTTTTTGAACCAATGCTGAATAATTGAGCCAATATTTTTTTGCCGGAGCGATGGAAGTTTCGTCGACCTGGGCTGGATTTCACCACTTTTCATTCAGCAATAATCAATAATCAATAATCAATCATAAATTTTTGATTATTTATTTATTATTATTTTTACTAATCTAATTGTTATGGTGAAACGCACTGCTCATCAGATTTTATTAAATAAGCAAAAAAAAACACTTGATTAGCGCTGAATGATTAGTGGTGAAATCCAGCCCTGATGTCTGTAATAAGAAATCAATAAAATAAAACAAAGAACTAATAATCATGATCAGTGTCTTCTAACATAATATTGCGTTAGTTATTCTAATAACAAATTCACCCATAGCAATATCCTTTGATACTGTTTTTGAAAATGCTCTTTTATCGGTAGTTATTGGTCCCATCCAGCTAACTTGGTAGGCAATTTCATCAATAAACAAACTCTTCATGACTGAATCCACAACGTCATCTGCATTGCTTCCACGGTATCCAACGAGCAACGGCGAACGCTAAGAAAATGCCCAGCAACTGAATTAAATTAACATCCCAACTAAAATAAAGACTATATTACTTATCAATAGCCCGAGAGTCTCGAGGAAGGTGACTGAAGCAGGAATGTTGACTTAAAATTTTAAGCAAATCAGAAAGAGCAGTTTGACTTACGTTGTTCTTAATAGACCAATTACCAATCAATTCTTCTATAACTAAATTCTCCACTTGCTCATCGTCACTGCTTGTTAAGTTTGTGGAAGGCGAATAGTGTTGATTGAGCTCAGACCGTTCTGATGCAACTTCTTCCTGTTGAATGCTGTCGGTAAAAATGGAGCTATTGTTGTTACTACTTATGAAACTCTCACTTCCGACAAAATTATCATTTGTATTTAGTGAACAAGTTTTTATAGAATTAGACTGAATAGCTTTGTTTACCCTAGCGCTAACCCTTCTACGCTGTTGTCTATCACTAACCTTAAAAAATGGCTTAAGACTTTCAATACAATTAATGTTAATTTTAAGTTTCAAGAAAAATTGAAAACTGATGATTATTTGGCAAATGCTTTTTGTAAACTAACCACGAGGAGTTACTTATTGGTCTTAACTTCCATCACTCTACAGTCCAACTAGTATTTTTGGGACGACTGGAAGTTACTTTTGACCCATGCTATTTGCTAGAGAAAGGGGTGCTCCAAAAATTATTGCCAGTAAGACTCCTTAAAGCAAATTTTTTTAGTTGATACTGTTTACATGTTTTAGAAAGATTATGCGAAAGTAGAGAGGAGAATTTTTTTAATCAAGTCTCTGCGACATCTAGAAAAAAAGTTACGATTTTTTGAAAATTGTAATTTCGGTACATTTTTTTGGGACAATGTACATGAGAAGTTAGGTCTCCCAAACGAATGTTCCGAAATTACAATTTTCAAAAAATCGTAACTTTTTTTCTA
>NIPM01000561.1:72191-89936 GCA_002738285.1 Holacanthella duospinosa
TTTTGGGACAATGTACATGAGAAGTTAGGTCTCCCAAACGAATGTTCCGAAATTACAATTTTCAAAAAATCGTAACTTTTTTTCTAATTGTCGCAGAGAGTTGATTAAAAAAATTCTCCTCTCTACTTTCGCATAATCTTTCTAAAACATGTAAACAGTATCATCTAAAAAAATTTGCTTTAAAGAGTCTTACTGGCAATAATTTTTGGAGCACCCCTTTCTCCAGCAAATAGCATGGGTCAAAAGTAACTTCCAGTCGTCCCAATAATACTAGTTGGACTGTACAGTTGCTGAATGAATCGAAAGAAGTCTTCCGAATTATCGGAAGACTTCTTTCGATATCAGGTGACTTTATTATTAAACTAAACGTAAGTACCGAGAAAGGTACGATATGTGCCGATTCCTCGAAGGTTACGAATTTTCAGAATTATTCGTTCGAGATCGTATTTACGATACCTAACGATGCGCTGGCTGGGAAGCCAATCAGAAGTCTCGTTTCATACCTCACTAGGGTTATCAAATAACACTTTTTAAACTTAACAACTTTAAGCAAATTCAGGAATACCCTCATTATATTTAGTATATTAAGTATAACTTATTTAAAGTGTTTTTAATTATCATGTATATTAATATTTTTAAGTAACTATTAAATTTACAATATTCTTATTTATACGCACATAAGCATTGTACTAGTTGCTAAAATTAAACGAATGAAAGTATTTTAACAAATTATATGTCATATTTACTTACAATTACTTTTGACCACGATGACATCCTTTATCACTGCGTGATGGAATTACTTACCATGAAATTATTTACCATCCCATGTGGTAACTAATTTGATTGTACTGAATAATAAAGAACTTGGTAACTATTCAAATTATTCTAGAAACAACACATATTGAGACTAGAGCAAATTTAATTTAATTAATTAAAATTAATTAGGTTGCCATTAACGATCTGTCTATAAAAAGTAACTTAACGTTGCCTTACTCAAATTCTATACGCCGTCTTCAGTAGTTTCAACATAATATTAATCTCGTCAAACATGTAAGTTTGAATTTAACACTTCTGAATTGTATTTAATTAAATATACGTTGTCCCAAAGTATACAAAAACAAAACCTTTTTTGGTTGATTGATCGCAATGTGGTGGAATGCACATTTTTAGCTCCTCCTTTTGTATAAATCTTAAAAAATTCAGTCTACTATACTTGTAAACTCATTACGTCAATCAATAATTGATGTCAGATTGGTGTAATAAGAGTTCGGTAGACAGCATATTCATTTAAGCAATTTTTAGGTGTTATCGTTTTGTAATATTTTTTGACAAAATGTTATAACAGGCTATATAATTTATCCTTTTTTCATACGACGTTGCTTCGATGCAAACTTCTTAATCATGCATGTATTTGTACAGGAATACTGTAACATTAGCGACAGTAGTTGGAATCGGATTGTTGGTATTGGTGCAAAATGAGTTGGCATCTGGATTTGATAAGAAAGTCTGGGGTAGATTATCGGAGGCACAAGCGCAGACACTTTCGGACCTCGTTGCTAGATACGGTCCAGACGCAGAGAAGGACTGTGGTGAACTCTTCTTCTCAGCAGTTGGCGGTATAACTGAAGTGAACGAAGTGGTAGAGAAACAAAGAGAAAAGTATCAGGGAGACCATTTTACCAACAATTGTCTCGATGTNGAAGTGAACGAAGTGGTAGAGAAACAAAGAGAAAAGTATCAGGGAGACCATTTTACCAACAATTGTCTCGATGTTAAGCAACTCAGGATACGTCAATGATGTCAACATGAATGAATTTGGAAATATATTGATAAACCATGAATTAAATATTCTCTAACGATTGTGCAGGCTTAATTTTTATGTTCCACTTTTTATTACTGATTCTGAAAATGTCAACACATTCCAAGATAAAAAAAATNGCAGGCTTAATTTTTATGTTCCACTTTTTATTACTGATTCTGAAAATGTCAACACATTCCAAGATAAAAAAAATTAAGTTTTCGAGCCACATTTGTAAAAGACAATTGCTATCTCCAGCTAAGGGCACAGATTCATGAANAAAAAAAATTAAGTTTTCGAGCCACATTTGTAAAAGACAATTGCTATCTCCAGCTAAGGGCACAGATTCATGAAAGTGTAAAAATATTGGTTCAGTCAGGGTCCTTTTAGATTGTTTGTTGTCGCTTGGCTTTTATAGGGTCAGTTACTCTGGGTGTTTGGGATGAGAGATTTTTGGGAGAATATTGGTATTCTATAACCATAAATCCCAGTCACCTCGCNACTCTGGGTGTTTGGGATGAGAGATTTTTGGGAGAATATTGGTATTCTATAACCATAAATCCCAGTCACCTCGCCACATTGTAATCTGCTGTGGGACACCTTGTATTTTGTTTTGTACACTTCCTGGACTTTTTGTGTAGAAACCAGATGTAGTGAACATAGCAGACAAGTTAATTGAACAAAATTAAAAAATACTAAATAATACATATATTATAATACTCTATATAGTATAGTATATTATAAAGAATATAATATTAGAATAGAATAACATTAGAATATAATATAATACATTATATATTATATAATATTCTTGTAATTGAATCCATATTTTTATGAGAATTTGGTAAAAAACAGGGCCCATGCAGACAAATTATTTAAATGATGGGTTTTATAGGATCGTTTAGTTTTAGTATTTGGCATGGGAGTTTTTTGGAAAAAGCTCTTGGAGTGTTCTATTAGAAATTATTTATTTATTTATACAAATAAATTAAATAACTAATTTCAAAAATTAAGTCTGACTTTTTATTTGTAATTAAAAGGGTTTTACTATATATATTCATCAGTTTATTTTATTTTTTACTAAATATCGTTCTCACATGGATCATGCACACCTGCTGCTCTCCTAATCAACGCATCGCTAAATACAACTGCCGTAAATTATTCACATATATTTTTTAGTTTATTTAAATCCATTTAACGAGAAAGTCAACATGAATTTAAAAAATTATGGAATAAATGCACTACATTTCGACTCTAATGACTACATTGATGTTTAGATAAAACGTTTGAGATTGTCCGCTCTCCCTATCATTTCAACAAAAAATGTTATTATCCCTTTTTGAAAATCTTTATGAAGTTTTTGAAAAAATTAATTCATCTTTACGATATTTGCGAGAAAGTTAATTTAGGGCGGTGAAAGTTGCGAAATAATTTTAAGATAGGTTGCAAATTCTGATTTTTTTTTCTACATTATAACCAACGTAGTTTCCATGTTATCAATGTTTACACTAAAGTTAGGTGTATGCACACTGTTCGAAAAAATCGGATTTATACGAATAAATCGAATAAATCCGATTCATTTGATATATATCAGATATAATTGATTTATTGATATATAAATTTTAATTTTGTTAAATTCTGAATACTTACTACAATTTAATTCGTAGTAACTATTACATTTTCTAATTTACCGTCTTTCGAATCGGTCATAATTTTCATTACTAACTTAGTTACTAAGTTTGAGAGTTTGTTACTAAGTAACTGAGTGTTAGTTACTAAGTTTGTTTACCACAGCCAATTGCTCAATGAGCAATGGCTCATGGCTCAGGCTGACAGTGAGCCAGCTCATGAGCCATGGCTCTGGCGCCCGACATTTGTTGAGTTGGCTCAAGAGTCAGAGGCATGGCTCAATGAGTCATGGCTTGTGGCTCAATATAAATTAAAATTTTGAAAAAAAATTTCATCATTAAAATCTTTAGTACAAGATTACATGATCAGACATCGAATGAAACAAAAATTAGTAAAAAATAATTAATGGTATAATTTACAGACACATTTTATTGAATACCTCAAAAATGCAACGATGGAATTCTTTTCGGAACGGTGAAAAGTTACTAAATTTGATTTACTATTGATTAAAAATAGTAGCCAGATTATTCAAGACCAGATATGTTCGACCCTTCGAATATAAATTTAGTGCTGCTAGATATAGCAGCTTAGCTTTTAAGTGCAGCAGGTCAGCCCCGCCCCTACCGTTATATTTAGTGGCTGAGCTGCAAAATCTAGCGGCCCGACCTCAATCCAGCAGCAGAGCTGCTAACTTATAGTGTATCCAGTTTGACTGGTGTTGTGAAAGAAAACACGACTTTTCTTTACTGAATTCTGCAAAAGCTATTGAGCCATTGAGCCATGGCACAGCCATGTGATTGAGCTGGCTCATGAGCCATAGCTCTTGCTCAAAATTATTATAAGAGCCAGAGCCAGCCGAAACGGAGCCAGAGCCATTGAGCCAGAGCTATGCGGAACACTATACAATTTAAATGGACTATGGCTGATAAGAAGTGGTAAATTACGTTGATCAAAACCTAACCTCATCATTTTAATATTGGAATCTTCTTTCTTACAATTATTTGCATTTCGCACTCCTCATCAGCATTGAAATATAAATCAAATAAATCGATGATTTATTCCTCATTGCATCAATCTGATATATATAAAATGTATCAATCATGATATATATCATTTTCGAACAATGTGTATGCATACAAGTATTCATCAACTTTCTCTTCTAATTACAGCAAAACCAGTTAGCTTTGGTTCAGGACATTTATTGAGAATAACTTCTATACGGCTAAGTTTTTGAAAGGCAGATTTTTTACAAGTAATTGTCATGCTGTTAGACGAATGTGTGCCTAATTTCACCCCATTACCACAATTAGCGGGGTCACATGGCGAAAAAAACAAAAGTGAGGGGGGAGAAAGCGACCACTAAGCTTTGGTTCAGCTTTACTTTATTATAGATTTACGAACAATTCATAGGGAATTACTTAAGAAATGAGATGATTAATAGTTTATTGAATTGCTTTTAGCCAGGATTAATTCAAAAAGACGATTTGACAAAGAGGAAACCAACGTTCGAAGTTTCGAATCCGGATATGCTATCCATGCATCTTGAATCGCCATTTTGAGATCAATGATAGAATTGAATTGTCTCCCGTTGGCGTAAACGTTTCGCGCAAGGTTACCCCATAAGTTCTCGATCGGATTCAAGTCTGGAGATCGAGGTGGCCACTCCATTATTGGAATTTTCGAATGTTCAAGGAATTGTTTTGTGGATTTAGCGGTGTGACACCTCGCGTTGTCCTGCATAAATATACCATTTCCTCGGCCTAGACGATGAAAGTGAGGAAGAAGGTAGTTCTGAAGATGAGTTTGGTACTCCAAAGCATTTTGGCGAGCTGAACAGAACGCAAGAGGAGTCTTGCCATGGTAACTAAAAGCCGCCCAAATCATCGTTGATCCGCCACCGCATTGACGCTTAGAAAATATCAATGGAGTTTTTCTTTGGTCATGCCAATAATTCGAAAGACCATCAGGTCCATCCAAATTGAATTTCTTTTCATTGCTCCATACACAATTTTGCCACTGAATTGCCCAATTTTTTCTTTGGCCCATTACAACCGCTTTTCCTTGTGGATTGGTGTAAGCGGAGGTTTCTTCAGTTTTCGACCATATTTGATAACCTTCGAGTCCACCAACACTTTCCTTATTGTTTCCTTACATACTGGAAGCATAAGTTCATGCTTGATCTGGGCCAAAGAAGTCACTTTGTTACTTGCAGCTTTAATTATTCGTCTTTTGTCTCTAAGTGAAAGTTTCCATGCCTTCTTACGCTCGATTTATACTTAATGTCATTCGTCCTTCATTCGAATGAAATGCAGTATGATTGATGAATTTTGTAACAAATTTTGCAATCTAATTTACCTTGACAATTAAAATTTTTGCAAAATTTGTTGCAAAATTTATGAATCATACTGCATTTCATTCGAATGAAGGACGAATGACATTAAGTATAAATCGGGCGTTAGGCTTCCATTTTGGGACTGAGCTGCAGTTGTTTCGTATCTGATAATTGATGCAATTAATGGATCTACCCATTAGAACTGCAATTTGACGATTTGAACGTCCAGAACGATAAAGGCTGAAAATTTGACCCAGCTCAAATGGAGTCAGTAACTTTCCTCGTCCCATGGCAATGAACTAGGATAAAAGTAAGCACAGACATAAAAAGAGAAGTGTATTTAAGAAGATTTTAGCGAATTGATAATTATACTTACCTAATTATGTAATTTTCATAAGCGGAAGAAGATATTTCACAAGAAAAAGAGCAAAATCAAACAGTGAGCCAAAGCTCAGTGGTCGCTTTCTTTTCTTTCACTTTTGATTTTCGCTCCCTGTGACCCCGCTAATTATGGTAATGGGGTGAAATTAGGCACACATTCGTCTAACAGCATGACAATCACTTGTAAAAAATCTGCCTTTCAAAAATTTAGCCTTATAGAAGTTATTCTCAATAAATGTCCTGAACCAAAGCTAACTGGTTGGGCTGTAATCAGAATAGTGAAAGCAAAAGCACAAGACCAGTTTAGTATTTTGGAATTTTAAGGTCAGTCAAATATTCGAATTGGTAAAAAACTTGAAACTATCAACTTGCGCTATTTGAAATTACTTGAAAATCAAAGAAAATTATGTCCAACAAAAAAGAGAGGCCCAAAAAATAAAGTTTCAAAAGAAAATTTTGTTTTACGTAAGAGACAATGTGACGGTGTTTATTTCATGATATAGGGTGCGTTTAGGTACTTCGGAAAGTCACCGTTAGCGTTCTCCATACCGAAACAAAATTGCACCCACTACCAAAATCATTTGGCCACTATCTTCTGTCATGTTTTGAAGAATTAGGAAATGTAAATTAAAGTTTTATACAAACTGGAACATTGTCACACATAAACGAGTGACTTTCTCCAACTTCAAGGTATCACATTTATTGAGTGTCAGTAGTTCCACTAGACTTGAATCTTGAGAACCTGTGTAGAATACTTGCGTGAAAGGTTATATAATATGCTGGTGACAGGCAATTATAATTGCATTTTAGAGCTACTAGGAGGAGTGAAAGTAAGTGAAAGTAAGGATAGCGCCCTGTTGTTATAAAAGCCCATTTTGAAGTGATTTAGGCTAAAGAAAGATTAAGTATTAGTTATTACTTATTTATTAGTTGCAATGAGCTTCAATTCCAAAATCCTAAGCAAAAGTAATAGAAGCTAACTTATCTTTAAAAGTTTTGCGAGTTTCACCACTTTCTTTTTAATAATTTGGTAATAGTTCAATTTCCAGTTAGCCAATTCAGCTTTTACACATTGTGTTTTAGGACAACTGTTGACATCTTACCCAAGCTTTATTCAAGTTGTTCAACAATTGATCTAGTTATTTATTAAAGAGAATTGACACTATCTTAAAATTATTTAGTGTTAGTGAAGATGTATTCACCATACTTCCAAGCATAGAAATTGGAGAAACTTATTTATAATTTATGTAAAAAATTTGTTGATTCGCTCCCAGTTTGCAACGACGCTAATGAAGTTTAAATAATAAACTTTTCTATCCACTAATATTAAAACGGCAGGCTGGCTAGACCATTTTTACTTTTGAATATTCGTAGTTTAATTGAAATGGAAGAGGTTAGTTGTGTATTTTTTATACCTGGTTGACAGAGTTTAAGGATCCTCCACGTTGTGGCACAGTAAGATAACCCCAGTCCACTTCAGGATAATTTAACAGAAAAATAGAGAATCCTGGTATACTTTGAAGGGGGTGTGGCTCACCACCAGCTTCCAGTAGAAGAACGTTGTAGTATTTTGAAAGACGATTTGCTACCACACAACCAGCCGATCCCGCTCCAACTACATTTCAATTGATTCAAAGATTTTTTTAATAAAGTGTGTAACACTTAATTGAAACCTATTAATAACCAATAAGGTAGGAGAGTATAATGTAATCATACTCTTCATTATTTAAAAGAAAATCAAAAATCAAATATTGCAAACAATTTTTTTAGATTCCAAGATATTCTAGACAAATTCTAAAAAATCCTACTCATCCAATGTGATATCCATCGATCTATTAAGTATTTAGTATAATTTGTTAAAGTAATACAGTACAGCAAAAACCTCTCATTCGGAAACTAAATCTCTCCACCCCGTCTCACCTCACGTGACGGTTACCGTAAACATTCAAATAATGTGAAGGGCAAGTGTGTATAAACAATTTGCGAATTATGTGAAATATGTGAAACTTTACGGTACCTGAAAGGAAGAAGGGGTGGAGTGAATTTTATGCAGCCAGTTAGAGATAGTTTCCGAATGAGAGGTTTTGCTGTATATGTATTAACTCGTTTACACCCATGTCGTAGCCATAATGATTCAACAAAGTACAAGTCTGATCAAATTCACAATACAATGGAAGAGGGATTTCTCCACTAATCTGTACTGCAAAAGTAAGATCTGATTGATTTGGGGTTGGGAGAAGTGGGATAAGTTAGAAAGAAGAGACGCTTTTTAGCATTTGATTTTATAGGCACCTTTTCTCTACAGTAGTACAGTGGACCATAGGTTTTTAAGAACACTGGAACCTACTTTTGTCCCATGCTCTTTTCTGGGGAAAGCAGGATAGCTTTGTTTTTCGTAGAGAAACCAGTTAGTTTAAATTTTTTCTGGAGAAACACTTCAATTTTTAGAAAGACCATTGAAAAGTAGGATACAAAGTTGAAAAAATCAACTCTCTACCATCAATGTTTCAGACGTTATGATGTTTTAAAAACTGAATTTTTTGGATATTCTTTTGAAACACGCCCTTCTCTTAGTACATCGTTTCAAAAAAATGTCTAAGATTTTCAACTTTAAAAAAATCACAACTTCTTTCCTAGTGATCGTATAGACTTGATTTTTTCGACGTCAAACGTTACTTTTCAATAATCTTTCTGGAACTGTGACCATAAAAAATTTTGTTTAGAAGATATACTCTACACAATAAAAGTAGTGAGCAAGCTTGTATTAGCTCTAAAATGCTTCAATAAGAATTAAAAATGACTGCAGACTTATAGAAAAGAAGTGAGAAACTATGAGGGGATATCTATGCTCAAAAGTAATTAGCAAAATTATTTAGAAAATTACGGTTAATTAAATAATATCAAAATCAAGATTTGAAATGTACAATAAGAATTATTTGAATCCTAATAATTATTGGATACGTTATTTGACCTTGACCATTGGTGACCTCTGATTCCAAACTTTCACTTTTTTGGCTGAAATTAAAAACTTATGGTTAGGTTTAATCTGTTCAAAATAAAATGTATACTTATAGTGTTTTGGGCTTGTGTGACTTTGACTTTACCTACTTGGAAAGCTCAAATTTAATTTAAAATTAATTTGCAAGTCATGACTGTTCCCATGTCAGTGCGTGTTGTTGGTTTTCTAAATAAGAAATTAATTATGCAGTGTGCCCAAAGATTTTAGAAACCGGGGAAACCAGCTTTCTCTTTTGAACAATATTTTGTCATCGCTTCGTCGCTATTCTGCCTTTTTATGGAGCTTCACATAAACCGAAATCATATCTACTAGCTACGCTGTATCAAATTATTGTAACTACAAAAGACTAATAAGTATGTGAATATTTCAATGAAGCAGAACGAGAATTGTTCGACTAATTTAGCAATGAATATTTGAGTTGCTTCAAATCCGCTCATACCTAAAAGCACGCCGTACAACCGTCTCCTATGGTAAGAGGAGTGGGAGAGATATCGCCAAGGAAGAGTGTGCGACAATCATCGCCCTTACCAAAGGAGTCTTAGGTTATGATGTGCATGTAGTACGACCGTTCAGCTCAATTCAATCTCTTGAATTTATTTGATTTCGCGCCTTTCGTAGCCTGTTCTTAATTAGTCACGACATAAACAGATGTTCAATGAAAGCGAAGAAAATCCGTTTCTAAACTCTTTGGATACCCTGAAGACGGTGGTGTTTCTTTACCGACTATAAAATCAAATGATTGTCCATTTGAACCAGGTTTTCTCGCATCCAATCCCATGTCAGCATTTCTCCAAAGTGCTAAAATAACTCCAAGAGACGCTATCGTAGAGTAAAGAATTGGTAAAAATATTGAGGACTGGAAGCTTCTGGAAATACTTTGTATGAACTGTCGCCTCATTTCCAACTAAATTACAAAGTTGTCATATTGTAGTGCAAATGGCAACCCAGCACCAAAAATCACGGAGTCTTTCGTCACTCAAGGGTCACGACCAAGCCCAAACAGACAAATCCCAGCAGAGTAGCAGAATGTCAAATATCACATACACTTGAATTTGTAGAATTTTTTTATATATGAATGTCCAACTTGTTACTTGAACAATTTTGCCTTCCCTCAGCTCAAAAATGTTGCTCTTGCATCACTACGACACACTTGTTGTTGACTGGTTCAACTAGAATTGGTTCGCTCACTATTATAACTTCTTAATTAGTTATGATTTACTTTTTTGCATCAATATCAAACAACTATGAACGGAAAAAGGATTCTACTCAGATTTCGCGTTCCATGTTCATTTCGCAATATGTGTAATCAAAAAGTAAAACTCGAAAGTGATGACTTCAAGAAACTTGTTTTTTGTTACTCAAAAGGATGCCATATTTTATATTTCATATTAACTTGTCAATCATTCATTAACAAAAATAACATATTTTATAAACTTTTCAATTTTTTTATAATCCTTTTTCCGTAGTATTACAAACGTCCAAATTACAACACCATTTTTTCCTTAAAATATTTTCCTCCTTATAATGCAGAATAAGCAAAGAACCTGATTAGTCAATTTACTTAAAGGCTTAATTAAAGAATAAGTCATTCCTGTTGGGTCATTCCGCATGAACTAAATTATTATCCAAAAAACGTTGTGCCGTTCATTGTGTCTGTGGTGTGAAGATTTTCGCCGACTCTTTTAGAAACGTAAAGATGTGGGATTTGTAAGGGGGTGGAGTTTCAACACCACATTCATTCTTGTGTTTTCATTTAATCAAATTTGTAACTTTGTCAAAACCGAAAATCATGTCTCTAATTTTCCACTGTCGCACAAAAATTTTGTTTTCAATTATTTCAAAATCAAAATAATGTTTTCAAATTCTTTTCCAACCGATACCGAAACCGATACCGAAACCGAGACTGATACCTGAGTTTGGTAAATCGAAGACGAAAGATGAGTTTGGTCAACCAAATCGAAACCTATACCAAAACCAACCAAAACTACTAAAATCATGACTTTAATTTCACAACTAAAAATGGTTAATTTAAGCCCGGATTTTTACACAATGTGACAAAATTTAGCTGCTACTATACATTGTGACTTTCAGTGTACACTAATGAAACGCAATGTTAGTATTTGCAAAATTCTCATTCTCAACCTCAACGTTCACTATTTCGGTTGACTTTTGCAAAAACACCAAACACCGTATTTCTCGATTTAATTCCCCACCTCGAAACAATTCCTCCCCCAAAATAATTCCCCGCCTTTTGGCTAGTTTGAAATAATAATTCCCCACCTCGAAATAAATCCACATGAGAAATTATTAAAAGTCTCGTCTGTCGCGAAATTAGAAACAATTTTATGTAAAATTATCTGAAAAGAGGAAAATTTTAAATTTAGAAGGCGACAAAATATTAGAACGACAAGAAAGCCAATAAAGTATGAGATATCTCTGACATGGATAAAAAAATTCCATTATTTGTACTTTTTTTACCTCTTATAGGAAGTAAACAACTAAAAAAAGCAAAATTTTCACTTCCAATTAATAACTCCCCACCTCGAAATAATTCCCCAGCTTTTGCCCGGTTTGAAATAATAATTCCCCAGGGGATTTAAACCGAGAAATACGGTATATGCGATAGTGTAAGTTCTGCATAATGTGCGTATGCATTTGCATTTGGTTAAATCTTATCAATATCCCAATAATAAATACTTAATAACCCAGATAAAAAGGTCGACCGATACCGAATTCTAACAAATTGTTTTTAGACAACCGGAATTTCCAACATTGGAAATTTGATGCCTAATCGAACGCGTCATAGATGGAATCGGGATGGGCCCTACACTTCTCCACCCCTCCGACCTCCAGTCAGCAAAGACCCCTCTACTCCTCCAAGCTAAATTGACCCCTCCACCACTCCTCCCTCCATTTAGCAAAGACCACTTCAAAGTAAGTTGACCCCTCTACCTTCCAGTCCACTCAACAAAGACCTATCCGCGTCCGCCTACAACAGCTCCTACTAGATTTCATCCATCCCGAAATAATTTTCGATTAATTTCTAATCGATTCCCTTTTCATTCTAATAGTGTTCTGTTTTTGTGATTAAATAATTTTACTTTATTAAATATTGAATACACCGGAACACAACCAAAACAAATTAAATGGATTGTACAAGGATTACGGGTTCAAAATGGCTCTATTACTCTATAAAAAGACTCCAGCCTTCCGCCCTCCGTTGAACATAAGAGCCCTCCAAGTATAATAATACACCTCCACCCCTCCAGATAAACTTTAGCCCTCCACCGAGCAGAATTGCCCTCCATACCTCCGGGCATATTTTACCCCTCCACCAAAAATGTAGCCCTTCACCCTTCCCCTCCGTCCTCCGCGGAGGGGGTCCATCTATGGAACGCTCTAGGTTCCAGTCCTCCAGGTTGTCACCTTTCAAATGTATACGCCTAAAAACTACTGAAAAAGATCATTTTCTACGAAATTGTTAACACATTTCGATAAAACTTGATAGAGATAATCAAATTATTAATCAAGTAAAGAATTTTTTTTAATTCTCTTAATAAATGGCTATCATATGATAGCCATTTTAGATTAATTTCTCATAGCAACCTTGGGAATGTCTCTAATACTAATAGCATAAAATATTCATTTGCAATGACGACCAAATAAGCTATAACAAGCTATAAAAGTCGTTGACTGTGAAATTTATTCACTGTTTTCGTGCTCTCTCAACTTCAGGCTCGCACTCATCATTTCTTGCTTTGAAAACTTGAAAGTTGCAAATTTCTGCAATCTTTGACGGTGTACAAGATTAACACCACTTTTGGATCATCAAGTGATACAGTAACGTAGTCGTCTCGCAATTTTCAAATTTCTATTTAACGAAGTGCAACATTTTCCAGAAAAAAAAACATAGGTATAAAACAAAGGTATAAAAACCAGGTCCTGGAGTCCAGAGGCTCATTCTGATTTTAGACTTGCGTAGTCGGTCTAACCTTGAGTAGGAAAAATCAGGATCCTATTGATGAAATAGGTCAGAGTATTGTTAAAACCTATTTGTTTTAAACAAGTATAGTTTTGTTCATGACATTTTAAATAAAAGTTCAATTATTATTATTTAGTTACTTTTTAAAAGTTACTAGTCTGATGTTACGAGTAAGAGTCAAATGCTACATTTTAATCATATCACTCTCGGAGTGATATAAATTAAAATGTAGCATTTGCTTTTTTTCTCTAGCTTTTGCTTAAAATTGTATGATTAAAACTAAAAGCAACAGGTTATTCAAGGTTGCTATGAGGAATAAAATCCAAAAGTCCTCTAAGAGGTTAGCCCATAACTATTATTTTTATTTTTATTTTTATTTTTTTTCCTGGCTGACGCTTCGTCAGCCAGTATAATTTCAAACTAGTTACTATGACATAATTTTTAAATTTCAATATTACAGCAAAACCTCTCATTCGGAAACTATCTCTCACTGGCTGCATAAAATTCACTCCACTCCTTCTTTTCACGTACCGTAAAGTTTCACATATTTCACATAATTCACAAATTGCTTATACACACTTGCCCTCCACATTATTTGAATGTTTACGGTAACCGTCACGTGAGGTGAGACGGGGTGAAGAGATTTAGTTTCCGAATGAGAGGTTTTGCTGTAATTTTACTGATCAAATTTTTATTAGTGTATTTTCATTAACACTAAAAATTATTTCGATAAGATTTAATAATGCAGTAATGAAGGTTTGTTATTTTTTTAGAATTGATAATTTTCCTAAAAATAATAGTTATGGGCTAATGTCTGATTTAAAAATGAGTGTACTTGTAACTATCCAAAATAACACTTTTAAATTTGTTGCACAGGAAGGTTAGAAAATTAAAAAATATTTCCTGAGAAGATTCATACGTCTGCACATTCTCGTCGCAGAGTTCATTGCTCCCAGAAATGTGCAAATAAACAAACCTGTTCTGATTAATTTTCTTTTGGAATACAAATAATAAATATTTCTCATATTGTAAGTTCTAAGAATGTAAAGTAAACAATGAAGCCTAAAACTGAAGAGGAAAAAAGTACTATGTGAAATAAAGTATTTTGAAGACGAAAAAGTTTTAATCGAAGGATCAATTAATTCAGGCGCAATCCAAAAATCAAATCTACCAGTTCCTTTCCAAAGAGTTGCTGAAAGGACTGCAGCTGCTTTGAAAGTATGAAAAAAAATTTTTTAAATGGTTAATATAATAATTAGTATAATGAATATAATTAATTAATAACGTATAGTCAAGTTCTGAAGATACGAATTAAGTTGAACATTATTATTTTAGTTATCTAGGGACAGGGACATATCAAGTGAGAATGATAGTGAATTCCTACGAAATTGAACAAAAAAAAATTTTATAGGAAAGAAAATGTAATACGCATAATTCTCCGCAATCGTTGCTTAGTTGCGTAAAATAAAGTGAAACTTCGGATAGGTACAAGTACACTGATTAGTAATCAGTGTACTTGTACCTATCCGAAATTTCACTAATCAGTGATTACTGAATCAGACATTAACCTCTTAGAGGACTTTTGGATTATTCCTCATAGCAACCTTGAGAATTGATTATCGGGGTTGTCAAGGAAAGACGTGTTTTTGAACTTTTTTTGCTCCTTCAATTTTGAATTATTTCTTGTGTCATCTTACTTACTGGACCATTTGTTTAATTGGGAATCACTGGACTGAGCATTCCTGTCATCGAATCCTGTCGAAGCTGTTCCTTTCGGTCATCATCTTTACTACCAACCTTGTCAAAGTTGTCCATCAGAAGTAAAAAAAAACTTTCCTAAAAATTTAAGCATTCAAAATATTGTTGGGTACTCATCAACAACCTTCAACTTCCATAATCTCCTTGGCAACATCCAACATTACTTACAAAGCTAAGTCAATTATTTAACTTAGTATATGTTGGGTCCACCACAACTTTCCTGCTGAAAAATTGAGATACTATCACCACTTTTATATCTATCTAGGATTGCAGGGATTTGAAACAATTGTTTTACTCAGATCATTACAACTAGAAGCCTCATCCCAGTTGACCATCCTGTTTCAGAAGCTTTTGACATCATCCAACAATACTCTCAAAGCTAAGTCATTTAATAACTTAGTATATGTTGGGTCCTCTACACCTTTTCCCTTTTGAAAAAGTCTTTCAGATACTACCACAACATTAATTTTTATATAGGATTTCAGGCTTCCGAAACCGTTCATTCATTTTGGCTACTTATTCTTTGGACAAATCCGAAAAATTATTTTCGACTAAACTTTGGAGAATACTTTTCACCTTTACAAAAATTGTTTCCAAAAATTGGCTGAAAATGGCTTCCTTATCCTTAGGTTATACTAATCCTTCTAATAATCCTATCCCCTCCAAATCCTCCAAAAGAACCCTCTCTCGTAATCAATGGAAAGCCGCCAAACTGGCTGAAGTAAATAAAATTGGATTTGAAGATATACATAACTTGGATAATACTTCAAACCAAAATACTGCTGTCCAAAATCTGCAGAACCAAGTTGACCTAGAAGATATACCTTTCTCAATTCCTCCCGAATCTTCCTCTTTATGTGCTCAGGCAACCTCAATCAGTAAAAACAACCCACGTGAACTTGGATTGATTTGGCTCTCTTCAACCCTAGAATATGACCCTGAAAAATCAATATCGAAAATGACTTTGTGGGACCGATTTGAAGTATACAGAAAATCCTTAAATCTCAGAGCAATTACTCAAGTCACCCTATCCAATTGGATCAAAATATGCTTTCCCCTAGTACTTTCTAAGCGAGGGCCAAGTCGTTCCAACGGACCACATTTCACAGGCATCAAATGGAAAGATGAAGATGTACGAAATACTCTTAACCTCGGATCTAAATTGACAACATTAAGAAGAGGTATCCCAACTCTCCGCAGGGTTCCAAGAGGTGCCCGATTTGCCCTTCGAACTGCCCTCACTAAATGTATAGACGAAGTAACTTACAATAACACTGAGGATTCCTGGGCAGAGCTTCTCATTTTTCCATTTGTCACTCTACAAGTTCCACACCACGAGACTAAAGTAACCAATCTCACTTCTTGGGTCAAATCTAACATCGAAAATTGGAATTCAATTAAAATTGAAGCAGTGCCTCAAAAAATGACGGATATAGAATATTCTCCATCAAAAATTTGGAGAAAAGTTGAAGCCAAACTTGGCGATGGAGACATATCTGGAGCCATTCGTCTAATCACATCCGATGACACTATCGCTCCAGACTGTCCAGAAACTCTATCAGCTTTAAGAAGCAAGCATCCACCTCATCCAACTCCCACTAATTTTCCTGACGATTCTGACTTTCTAAACCCTCTTTTGATTCTCGAAGAACCTGATATTTTGAAAGCTATTTCCTCCTTCAAACCCGGTTCAGCTGCAGGTTTAGATGGTCTTCGTCCACAAATTCTCAAGGACTTAATTAGTCAAACAGCAGCCAACTCAAAAGATTTATTAGAATCAATAAAGAAACTGTTAACATTGATGCTTTCTGGTAAAGTTCCTGAATGCGTTCGTCCAATTCTTTACGAGGATCCTTAACTGCACTCATGAAAAAGACTGGAGGCATTCGTCCAATCGTGATAGGAAATACTTGGAGAAGACTAGCAGCTAAAATTATAACCAAGCGTTTTTCTGGTTCCCTCTCTCAAGACTTCCTTCCCAATCAACTTGGAGTAGGTGTCCAAGGTGGTGCAGAAGCCGGAGCTCATGCAGCTAGAACTTATTTCACCAATCTCCATGATTCTGTCAAAATCTTTGTCAAAATAGATTTTAAAAATGCTTTCAACGAAATCAGAAGAGATAAGCTCCTGGAGAGAGTAAAGATCAGACTTCCCGCAATATATAACTTTGTTCACCAATGCTATCGTCTTCCAAGTGAAATCTTTTATGGAGAAACATCCATTCTCTCCGATCGAGGAGTTCAGCAAGGAAATCCGCTCGGACCTGCTCTTTTTTGTCTCGTCGTCCAACCCATAATTGAACAAATTGCCTCCGAATTTAATGTCTGGTATTTACATGATTGCACCATCGCTGATTCTCCAACCAAAGTTTTTGAAGATTTAGAGAAAATTTTTCACTTAGCAAAAGAAGTTGGATTATCCCCAAATTTTTCTAAATGTGAAGCCACCATTCTTGGAAATTGTGAAGGGAGGGAACTCAAAAATATCATCTCTAATCTTGAACTAATAGTTCCGGGAATTCAAATGATGGAATTATCTAAAGCTTCTCTTCTTGGAACACCAATTTCAAACGCAGCGATTCGAGATTGCCTACAACAAAAAACTGATGCACTCAAAACTTTTGAAAACGTCTTTTGAACATCTCCAAACATTCTGCTTTTTTCCTTCTTCAAAAATCCATTGCCATTCCGCGTTTAATACGGATCTAAATTGACAACATTAAGAAGAGGTATCCCAACTCTCCGCAGGGTTCCAAGAGGTGCCCGATTTGCCATTCGAACTGCCCTCACTAAACGTATAGACGAAGTAACTTACAATAACACTGAGGATTCCTGGGCAGAGCTTCT